>WMED01019239.1:0-12483 GCA_019650415.1 Pipa parva | reverse complement strand
AAGAAAGCTTCTGGCATTCTATTTTTTTTTAATCTTTCCCTAATACCCCCTCCACAAAAATATGTTTAGATGATGCTGGAACGAGGTCCATCAGTTAGATTTAGACCTGTGTTTACATTAAACCGGTTTTATTTCTGGAGGGAGATACCTCAGGCATCTGTAAGTTTGGGAAAAAAGGTGAAAGTTTGAAAAAAATTAGCTTCAGCTATTTATAAAGGTGTTAAAATCCTGAAGAGCATGAAAGCACATTTGCAGCAAAGCTGCCTCTGTTGGCTACACTGTAGCCTTATCCATAGATAGAAAACAGCAATTTAAAGTTTTTAAAAAGCCTTGTATATGCTACAAAATGTTAAAGATACTTTGGGCACAACTACAAGAAAATTTAATGTTTTTTGTATTTCCTTCCTCAATTTAAATGAAAACACAAGAATTGGTTCGGAACCTACGCTGAATATATGATCGCTCCCTTAAGTTGCATATCGGATGGTTCAAGGATCAAAGACTTTGCGCTGGTAATTACAACCTAAGAAAATATAAGAGTATATAACAAGTCCTGAGCCACAAACACTGGCGACAATGAACGCTGCGGCGACACAACATACACAGTAAGGGAGCAACAAAAATATTAAGTAAATAATGCACTTATCAGCAATAAAAGTGCAGCAAATGGCTCCAAAAATAACAATTTTACCAAGTACTGGAGTTAGGGTCAACTGCCATTATAATTTCGAAAGAATTTAACTTATTCTGAGTTTATTGGTGAAGGTGTCAGTCTTGGTGCTTTGCATATAATGCAAACATCCCCAGTCATTATACCGCATTGATAATGTCATTTAAAAACTAACTCCGTATATAACAACTGGGGAAATGAATCATCAAGCTCTCTGAGCCAGAGACGTTTATTCTTGCAGTTAAGCCAAAAAAAAAAAATTATATATATATATAATATATAGGAATTGTTTTTCTACTTTAAAATGAAACCAGAATGAGCAGACATAACTGCATAGTATTAAGTAATATGCTATTAAGTATCATTTATTTTTTTTTTAATAAAGTAAGTTGCAGATATTCTAAATGCACAAAATATGCAGAAGTAGCCCAGATATTTTCAACTGTATGCAGTTTATTTGGTATATGTAATTGCTCTGGATAGGGTTAAAGACATCCATTCAGAGGTTACTATAAAAAAGTCTCAAGTCTCTTACACAATATGGGGGTGTTTAGCTCTTTTATTAAATTTGAATTTCTGTCCTCAATAATTAATTCCATTTCCCTGCGATTTTAGTAAAGTTAAAATGATCTCAATTTAAAGGTAAAAAAAAAAAAAAAAAAAACATTTAGGAAAATTGTCAAATGCCATCCAGTTTAACGCACACAGGTATCATATTGATGATCGGCACCAAAGCAAAAGGTGCTACATCTTACTGATCAGCCTAGGGCTTGCAAACACATTATGTATGTGAATGCGAGAGTCAATGTAAATAAAATGCACAAAACATGGTAGTGGAACCAAGCCTTAAAGGACTGGGAACACCAAGAAAAACCCCATGAACATTCCCATTTGGAATGGCATAGCAGTTATTCAAATACAGCACTTGTAAAAATGTCATCATTGAAGTTAAATTCATGAATTGCATGGCTCTTATCTTTACTGATAACAGTCATGTTGTTACACAAATCTCACCTGGTCCCATTGTATCCTATGGTGCTTCACCTAAAGTCTTTCTTTTTGGTGTGACTGTTCACAGTGTGTAATCCAGGGGTTGGCAATCCTTTGGGTTGAGAGAGCCATATATGTGCGTCTCTCTCTGCCCTTTTGAATCCGCAGCCGCAGACATTACATAGATGACGTCAGCAGCTCCAGATTGGCTAGCAACCCAGAAGTGCGGTGACGTCAGCAGTTCCGGACTGGCTAGCAACCCGGAAGCGCTGAGAGAGCTTTGTCTCTCTACAGCGCTTGCAAGCAATTAGCAGGCAGACTGTAACGAGCAGTGCTTGCATGTGAGCACCGCTTGTTACAGTCAAAGAGCCAGATGAGGCAATCAAAAAAACCACAGGTTGCAGACTCCTGGTGTAATCTATAAATCACAGTTCGATACTCTTACTGGCACTGCCAGGGGGGCCAGAAACAAAAAGAAACAAGAACTCAAAGCTGGCAACTGATCTAGTGAAGTGGGCTTCCTGGTATTGAAGTAGCCATGCTCATCTGGCTAATTAGTCTGGACTGAGAGGTGTCAACTCCTCCAGTCTGCTGCTGTCAGATCTATTTTACTGGAATAATAATAAAAAAATATATATTTTAGGAGAGCAAGAGCTTCCACATCCATCATGACCACCTTCTACAGAGGAGCCGTTGAGAGTATCTTGACTAACTGCTTCACTGTGTGGTACATGGCCTGTGCAGCATCTGATCTGAAATCTTTACATAGCATTGTAAGAACAGCTGAGAAAATCATTGGCACCTCTCTTCCCTGCATCCAGGACTTATATAAATCCAGTCTTCTTCAGAAAGCCCTCTGTGTGGCAGGTGATCATGCCCACCCTCTTCACTGTTACTTCAAACTCCTACCCTCAGGGAGAAGAATGCACAGTTTAATGGCCAGGACTAGCAGACTGAAGAACCGTTTTACTCACCAGGCTATAAAAGCTCTGAATTCTCTCCCTGCTCTGCCTCCCCCCCCCCCTCATCACTCCCCCCATAACTTTTAACCTCCCCTCCTGTTATCACTTCTCCCTTGTAAATTCTTAACCTGCCTCCGAGCCCAACATCTCGCCCCCCCTTCTCCTCCTATACTTATTTATTGTATTCGATGTATATATGGTATTGCATTTGCACTTTACTTGCTCACTGGTTCTTGTAAATTATATTTGATGTATTTGATTGTATTTGATGTATATATGGTATTGCATTTGCACTTTACTTTTGCCCACTGGTTCTTGTAAATTATATCCCGATCCCCATTGTCATGTATGTTGGAAAGTTGAGAAACGCAATTTCAATACTTGTATGTGCTCATGTACATATGTAGAATTGACAAAATAAATAATATCTATCTATATATATTTTATTTCACATAAGACTGAGGGTCAGTAGGAATGTTACATGCAAACTCCTTGCATTCTTTCTTGTAGATTAAAGGGATTCAAACTCCCAAGAAGCCTCAGTTCTATAGAAAAATGTATGTCATTCAAACATTCAATAGAGATGTCCCTGCACTATAGATAGATTTATGACAAGTTTGAACCCGACAGACCTTAATTTCTTTTTCAACCCTAAAAAAATATGTTACTGTGTAAATATTTCCCCATGTAAAATATCGTTTCCATGTACAGAGATAACACTATTCCAACTTCTGTAAAATGTGTTCATTTAAACTCAAAAACAACTTGATAAAAGTTTATTTTGCTGAGCAAGGGGCAATCTGGGCTGTATTCTGTAACAGGTGGAAGCTACTACATACAATTCCAACATATGGCCTATGTAAGAGATAGATAGAGATAAGAGAGATACCAGTAGATACAGATAGATTTATATTACTGGCTTCCCTATTCAACAAGTTACCATACAGACTGTAATTCTAGCAGATAGGAACTAAAGAGTCTTGGAACGGTGCTCTCCAATAAATGTCATAAAGCATGATTGCACTGTTTAAATACTATTTTGGGAGTCCAGCACTGAAGATTTAGTTTAGAGACCCCTGATCATCTCATAAACACAAATATGGCAGGTGGGCCTACCTCCCCCATGATGCCCCAGGAAAATACCATTTGCAACGCTACCCTGCAGCAAGCATCTTTCACAGGAGACCTGCATTACAGGTAAGGTACAGCCACTCTAATGTAATACCTGCCAAACAAACAGCCATCAGCAAGAGTCTAAAGATGAATATGTCTGGCCTCTAGACATCACTCACCAGGTGCAGAAAACAAGTGCATAACTCAAAAGATTGTCACCAAGGTGCTTAAATCATCCAGCATACATGCAGAGCAGAAAATGTTTTAAAAGAATGCTTTTTTTTTTTTTTTTTAAAGGTATGTCAGAATATTTGGAAATTGTGCTGGGGGAAGCTAGGATCTATAGTTAAAGGTCTTTATTAAGTCGGATATTTTTTACTCCGTACTGCAAAAGGGGATTGTTTCTGCAGATGAGACACCCTCTAGAGAACTTAACATAGAAATTCCCACTTCTAGTAAGCTCCTCCAATTGTCAAATGATGCTTCATGTTCCTCACTTCGCTCATCATTAGATATGATTGTTTCTCAATTATAAGATCAACTGCCATCACAGCCAGCTTGAAAGATAGATAGACCGTTAGGGCACAAATGTTCCTGAAGAGTATAAAAAGTTGTGTTCACCATTACAGCCAGCAGCATATAATCAAATTGCAAGACTTTTGTCTATTACTAGCAGGCATTGCTTCCACAATTAAAAATTCACAGTGACTAAACTCTGCAAAAACCTAATGCAGTATGTTTTAACATTGCATAACACTGGTGCACAAGGAAATAATAAAAGAAATCTTGTACAGATATTTGGTAACCCATAGCAACCAATCAGATACTGCCTTTCATTATTCTAGCTGCCCCATACCAGTGAATGCCAATACCCGATTTGCTGCTGGGTTACCTTTGGTAAAACCGTAAAAGGTTTGATGAACGCCCCTGTAAAAGTTTAATCCAGAGGGCAGTTACTAGAGGGTTCTTAACTGGACTAGTTTCTCAGCTTTCCAACATACTAGGTAAACATATTTCCCCAACATGTTTTTTGATGCCCCAATGGAATAAAGTACGTATATGGGCAATAAAACACCAATTAGCTACTGAAAAGCATTTGGAACAATGGTGAGGAGCTGGAAAAAAGGTTTGTACTTGCTCCTGCATATTTTCCTTTTTACTAATATTGTAAGAGACACTGGGTCGAGTTTAAACAAGTTCAATGAGAGCTTTATATTCCCCAGCATGCTAAGCAGCAGGTCAACCATCAATTAATAACTGGACATGAAGGCAAATCGAATCCAATAGCCTAATAGTTCAGACTGTTTAGATAAAGCTAGCAAGGCATTGTGGTCAAGGCCCACTGTATTAGAGGGAACGTCTAAACAGACTTTCATATGTTAGCTGAGTAACATCCTGTTACATTTTTGAGTGAATGTGAAATAGGAGACTGGCATTTGGCTCACCAGATAAAATGAAAGCAGTAAACATCTTCCCTAGGAAGAAAAAAAAAAAAGCAAACACAATAGAGTATATTTAAGGAACACGGGGAGGGAGTAAGTATCAAAATAGGGCAAAGATTAAACGCTAAACCAGCAGTGTACAGCTCAAATAATCAGCTGTGCATGACTAATACTTTTTTCGAGACTCATTTCATGTTCTTCTAGAAGAACATTTTACATTAATTTGCACTTCGTGTCAATAACGTACGTGAATGTTCCAAAATGTTATAAATTAAATTATACCTTAACATAAGAAAGCTGGAGGGAACCACAAAGCTTGCAAATATGTTTTTTTTTTTTTTTTTTTTTTAGGAAGCAGGGAGTTGTCTTAGCTGAATGCTAAAAACATTCAACTAAAACTGTAGTAAAAGAAGCAAACTCCCTGCTTCTTTTCTGCTCCGATGCCAGACTTTAATCTCGAGTCAGGTTGGGCGGGGCTAAAAGGATGACTGACATTAACGTTCCTCCAATCAGATCTCTGAAAATCAGGAGCTATAATGTCAATCATTTAGTCCCGCCCAACCTGACTCAAGAAAGAAAAGTCAAAATGACAAATATACGTATATATTTTAAAACATTTATTTCACTAGTACAACCTAATTTAGTATTTGAGTTTTGAGGTTTAAAAACAGATTTATTCCTACACGGCATGGTGCGTGTCCCCATCGCTTGGCAGGAGAGCTGGCATGCAGTACCAAAGTAGTTTAAAACTAGATATGCAGTTCTAGATGGTGAAAACCACAGCGTACCATATGTTTTGATGGGGCTTTAAATAATGCATATACAGGAATTGAACCCTAACATGCAATTTTTGTTAAAGGTAAGTAGCTTTTTTTCAAGACAGTTTAGAATTTCAGAAGCACATATTGAATATATAGTAAATAGAAATGCAACAGAGACATTTTCCATGCAACTATTGGATGGATGCACTGATGAGCATTACTGTGACTACGCTCAGCTGTTGCAAAGTGATCAATAATGCACTCACGACAAACTTTGTTTGCAGAAGGCTTCGATCCTTATATGTTAATGAAATCTATTTTATTGAGAGTATACCTTTGTAGCACAGGTTCAATCACTTCCTGTTTGAATTAGTCTACTTCCTGTGATTAACGTAACTATTCTACACTATGCAGATAGTACTGGGGGGGCATTGCTAAGCATCAGAAGTCTTGCCATTTTTTAGCCACACCTCAATCACATAGGTTATCTCCACTGAATACAGCACCTACAAAACTGCATTTTCAAAATTAAATTTTTAATTATTTGGAAAATTGAAAAAAAAAAAAAAAGATGCTGCAAATATTTTTGCTTGAGGAATAAAGTTAAAGGTGTAGTACACCTTTACACAATCACTACGGACAAACAGGGTAACACTATAACCCACTGATGTCAGGCCATGGCTTTAGGTTGTTAATTTAATAAATATAATTCAACAAATAAATGCCAAGTAACTATAAATGCTTTTTTGCAGCTTATTGGTTGGGAAAAAAATATAGCTTATATGTAGAATATTGAAGTGAAGAATATGCGCATGTGCTTTTTGGAGATTCTGGTATATAACCCTTTTATTGGACCATAGATGCGAGGTACAGGTGCAACAGTTCGGGGGTATAACAACCCTTTGTCAGGCCTGACTAAAATATGCATGCACAGATATTTTTCGCATCAATATTCTACATATATGATGTGTTGCCTAACATCCAAGAATCTTGCACAACCAGTAAGGAAGTGAATGGGTGTGCACCACAATATATTCCTTTAAAAAAATATAGCTTACCCGTGTCATTTTTAGAAAATCCAAAGATGGCCGAGTCCATCGGACATCTTCGTCACGCCTGCGCTTTAATCTGGTTTTTCTTTCATTTAGAACACATGGTTGGGAACGGCATCTTAGCAATCCCTGGCGTCGCCTGAGCTCTGGGGTTGAGGTGGGTGTGCTGTTGGCTGAAGGCAAAAGGTCTGCATTTTCCGCAATATGCTCCTGAGAAAGGGAGAATCGCCTCCTTGGATTGAATTCACAGGGTTCCACAGAATTCCAGCGGACACTTGAACTTGTGCTTCCTTCGCTACTATCAACAAAGCCACTGCTGGCAGATGAAGGCCTTGGGACTGGAGAAGTATTGCAATTGTTGACTGAAAAGATGCAATTTTTTACAGAGACTGGATTTTGTGGTAGACTTACACTTATGCTTCTCTGCAGGGTGGAACTACTGTGGCTGTTGCAACGCTGTAAAGTCGTACTGCCGCCACTGTTGCATCGTCTTTTTGATACGGGAGTCCAGACTTTAGAATTGCCAGGTTTCCAGGGTGACCTGCAGCGAGATAGTTCATCTGGCTCAGACAGTGACCTGCAGTGCCTTTTTGTAGGTGGTGCCAGAGGTTGGTTAAAGGTGTCATTTAGGGTCAGTTCACTTATCCACCCAGATACTTTGGAAGTATGGGAGGAATTATTCTGCCATGGCAAGCTACCTGGAGTGCTTGCAGTAAAGGGGCATACTGGATAAGCAAAGATTGAATTCTTGTTGAGCTCACTGACAGGACATGTCCTGTTGAGGACTTTCCAAGGACTGTCTTCTATAAGGGGAAGTAAAAGAAAACAGGAAAAAAAGGGAGAAAAAAAAAAAAAAAGAAGAAAAAAACAACAGTGTATTAAAACATATTCTTGATAAGCCCAAACAGTATTCAAAATTTGAATAAAATAAAAACATTCTTGCAGTTATCAATCTACTAAAAATGGCAGGGTGTTGACATATTTATCAATAAATGTTCTGGATTTCCATCCTAAATTTGGAAGCTTTCTCATAAATCACAGATCACGAGATAACAGCACATAAATTCTAGATCTCTTTCTATTCCAATTCCAAAATATGCGAAAGGTCTTGTAGTTTCTTGGGAAATACAAATAAGATAAAAAGGAGGGGAAGCCCTAGTGTTTGACATTACCTTAGGGTAATCATCGGTGGTTATGTTCTAACAATTTAAATACCACATTTATCATTAAATAGGCCTGCGGGGGGAATATGATTAATTTTGTAGATTTTTCTCAAAATAAAATTCTAAAGATTCTACAAATGTTAACGAGGATCTTGCCTTGAAGTAAGACGGCATAAACACACTGAGTTCAACTCTGTCCAATTACGAGTAGGAGCTGAAGCGTTTATTTTCTAGGGTGTAGCAATCCACAAACAGTTCCAAAAGCCTCACATGCTGCCCATATTGCAATCAATGGAGAACATCCAATATGGCAGCTCTAATACGTTAACAAAAATGTACATGGGAAATGATGGTCTGCGCATGACAAGATGATTAACCTCCTGCGATCATTTAAATGATGGGAAAATTATGTTAAAACTTTATAAATATAGTGCAGGCTATCCCGTGAAATCTCGACGTGAAGTTATTTCTGTATCATGATTTAAAGAAATGATGAGAGTGAAGGAACAGCTTTGACCGAATTATTGTTGGCTGAGACATGTGGGAATTGGGTTTTTCCAGCAGCTATTGTACATCAAGCCCTGCATCAAAACTAAATGCAACTCTGCATATGATTTTAAGCTTTTAGACTTCTACTTGTTTTCCCATGAAGTTTCCAACATATGCTGGAGACTTGTCTTTGGCCAATGAAGGAAGAGACTTGGACGTAATCTTGAAATTCTGATTTTGTTTTCTTTGGTTCGATAATCTACATATACATGTAAATAATTATTTGAAGAAACTTGGAATTGTTGAGTGTGATATGCGCCAGAGATGGTGACCTGTAGCAGAGATACTTTACTAAACAAAGCAGCTCTGAATACAGAATCAGATTCCACCTGCAATCCAACGCTATTGATAAAAAAAAAAAACCAGCGGCCTTAAAAAACTCATTCTTGGGACCTCTTTTTTAATTGGCATTTGATTTGCAACAGATAAATCATTCATATTCTTGTAGGCGCCTTTCATTTCGTTTTTTTTTTTGTTTTTTTAAGCACAATAATTATACATCTGCTAAGGTTTTGTGGAAACTTACCATTGATTTCGTAAGGAAACAAGCAGGTACTGTTGTTCAGTTTCACAGAAGAGTGCTGAAATTAACCAAAGAGAAGGGTTTCAACACCATATACATCAGGAACATGGTGTGAAGGACACTGATCTTAAAAAGTTAGCATGGGTCAAACATTGCAGGAGATCAGTTTAAAAAGAAAGCCAAAAATAATGCATTTTAAGATATTTTATTTTGCTTGAGTCAGGTTGCAGAACACTCAACTGGGGAGTAGGCCAAGTTTTTGTATTACATAAGCAAAAACCACAGAGTGTGTGGGGGGGGGGGGCGGGGATTAAAGCTTCAGAGACACAAGTGGTTTTTGAATCAACTGGTCATCACAACAGTATTACCACTCCTCATTATTTCAGTCTGCAAGCACTCTGCTGAACGATCTGCCTGTGAATGCTTTTACGGTAGCACAGAAATTATAGGGGGGAATGGGAATTTTAGCACATTGTGTTTGAAAATTCCATCTGCCACTGCTTAACTTACATTGAAATACAAACTCTACTAGAGCTATAAACAATGCGGGGAACCGCTCAGTTACAGAAAGGCTTTAATCTTGCCCAGTTGTCTAAATGTATGAATTTTAAAGGCACAGAACAGAAGGGTGTTCTACCATGTTTAATGGGAATTTCTCCACTGGCTACAGAAAATTCACCACTATTCATCGTTTAAAACATCCATAGTAAAAATCAATAAACAATACTTCGACAACCGGGTATACTTTCCCTTTAATGTGAGAAACTAGGCAACAACCCCTGAATTAAATCAAAAATATATCCAAGCCAAAGTGAACATTTCTACATTCACCCAGGAAATAATGTCTAAATACCCACTATTAATGTTCACAACAGATGAAGAAATGCATTCTTTACATGTATATTGTACAACATTGAAAAAAATTTAAAAAAAGTCGCCATAATGAAACTGTCATAAAATATATATATATATTTCTTTTTAATTGGAAGTGAGGCTTATTTGATTAACTAACTTCCTTACTGAAATGCTTTCGGCTTCTCAATTGTTTTACTCCATTGCCAAAAAAAGATACCATTGTTCTGACGCTTCCTTTTCAATGATAATGTGTTTCTTTCTTCCCCCTGCACTAGAACGTAAACATCCTTGAAGTACACCCCATTTATCAGCTGTGTTTAGAAAACTCTTTAGACCTATGATGGACCTTAAGCGCAAACCAAGAGATCAGAATTCCTGAAATGTTAACCAATGCGCGGTCAGAGAAACTATTCAATAGGTATTCCCAGACAGCTCTAGTACCTTTTAGCCAAGCCCTTACAACAATCTCATTAATTATAAAACGTGCACAAGGTATATCTATTGTTTAGTCAATAGAAAATTAAACTCAAATTTAATAAAGTTGGGGAGGAAGAAAAGGCCCTTTAAGACTATCGTCATATTTGACTAATACTGAAGTGTATTATGTGCATATTACTGGTTATATAAAATCACAGACCTGCAACTCTGAACATTTGAGGCTTAAAGTCAAAGTATTTGTGCTAAGGTGTCCAAGTTGATTTTTAAAAAGTAAGGTGTTTTAGCCATTTATTTATGGACTTTGGTTCCTTAAAGACCTGGATCTTATTCCTTCAGCTTATATACGTATTTCCATGAATATTTTAGTTGTATGTGGTTTATCCATATGTATAGTTACCATGGTTATATAACTACACCCACAGGAAATAGGAGTGGCATGTTACATGTGGTTTTCCACACAACCATTTTAGATACACAGAATGTAAAATTGAATGCAAATTACACAGCAGAAATTCTGTTTATTAGTTATTTTTAAATTGGATAATTAAAATAAAATCACTGTTGATTGTTAATTTTTCAAAAATTATTGGGACATTAACACTAATATACAAATGGGAACAATATATAGTATCTATTTCCAGGGTATTAATGTGCCAGATTTCTAGGAGGAGACATTGAAAGCTTAATTACCTGTATATGAGACAAGTTTATAAATCTCTCACTTAGGAGAGAACATCAAAAATCGACTTCTTTAACGGTCAAGAAAAGAAAAAAGTGCAGAAACCGGGCATTTACAAGAGATGTATTTGTGACCTGACAAACACCCACTTTGTAGTGTTCTCCAATAATTCCCAGAAGCCTTAGCTGGGTTTGGCTGAAGAATAAACTTATGCTAGCACACATTAACTATAACCTGGTTTTACTATGCAACTGCTGCAAGTTTCAGGTGTGTAGAAACACAAGGCGAATGGGAAATGTCCATATGTATGAACATCACCCAAGTAGCTGGTGATCACCCAAGCTAACAGAAAAGTATCAGTGACATGAATATAATGTTGAGATGCAAAATATATCTCTGGAAGGGCACTGGAAGAAAAAAAAACTACAATGAAATAGAGTAGCTTTCTTTCCATTTAATAACATATTTGACTATTTTTTTTTACAAGGGTTGCCATCACTGACCGATGTATTCATGCATGCTGTTGCTGCAGGCAAAATTTTCTTCTTTCCTGAGAAACATAAAACCCAGTTTGCTGCGTTTCCAAAGCAAAGATTATTTTAATGTTGTGTAACTACTGTCCCTGAAATTTTTTTTCTTTTTTTTTTGGCTTGCTACATGGGACCACTGCAAGGTCCAAAGCAATTGCACAGCACAAGTCCAGCTTGCTAAGCCAAGCACAGCTTTCAAAATAATGCTAGGGGGAAAATTATACAGGACAATAAAAATGTGAATGGATTAAAGTCATGAATTTCTAAAGAGTTCATTATGTCTCTGAACCTCAAACGAGTTCCCATATGAAATGAATCATAAAGATGTAAAAATGGAGGTGAGGGCCACCCAAGGCCAGATCTAGGGCTTCTTTGTTTTACAAATGCCTGATCTTTCAGAGTGAGCAGGCACCAAATGATCTATAATTAGGTCTAGGACCAAAATAAGGTCTCGTGGTAAATTTTATACACAAGATAATTTGGGTGGTGGGGGTTCCAGAACTTTTTAAAATGGCAGATGATTATTAAGACGTTGTATTGAAGTACCAAGTGCTGCCTCTGAAACATTTAGGGGGGAATTCACCATTGTGCGAAGCAGTGCGAACAGTTCGGACGACTGCGCCAGTCGCAAACACAAAAGAACTTAGCAATATTTTGCGTGCGCGTGCACGGGAATGTCTAAATACATTGAAAATACTACAAATTGATGAGTCTATTATCTATTTTACATCACGACTTCAAGGCGCCATGAAGTTC
>WMED01019237.1:0-12483 GCA_019650415.1 Pipa parva | reverse complement strand
CCCCCATACATACAGGATACCACCAAACCCCCCAATACATACAGGATACCACCAAACCCCCATACATACAGGATACCACCAAACCCCACCATACATACAGGATATCACCAAACACCACCGTACATACAAATGCAAAGGAAACAAATTAGACCAATGAGTTTGGCAAATATCTACCTGCATGGCAACCAATCCTGACATAGAAAAATTATATGGAGTTTAGTCATCAAAGATAGAATTTGACTGTCAAAGTGAATTTATGTCCCTTCAGGTCGCTATGCTCCAATAGTTGTGAATTCTCTATTCCTTATTCACTAAGCAGTGGATTCCCATAGTGAAGAAGTGAACAGCATTGGACCTGGTATATTGCACAGTGTGGAGTAGTCACCTAGACAGTAGGAGTCCTGTCATCAACCCCCTAATTCACCACTTTGATCTGGCAAAGTAAAACTGGCAATTTCAACACAGTATGCCTTGCTGAATTCAATGCTCCAACAATCACTAACAATTGATAAATAGCCTAATTACCTGTGCACATGCTTTCAAAGTAATACGAATAGCTCCAAAAGTTTGCGACCATTGTAATCATCCTCATTAATCGTCAACTCATCACCTCATAGAGACTGATGAACACATGAAGATCATGAAATGCAGAATGAGTGTAAATTCTGACTTTCACCTGACTGTAAGAATTCTCATAAATAAGCCCCACATGTGAGTTTTAGATGCCTAAAAATAGGATCACTTTTAAAAGCTCTCAGTCCAGGTGTTGGATAACCTAGACCAGTATTTATTGCATTTAGCTGGGTAATTCCATTTCCGAGAGAAGTGAGTGAGCTGCAGAGTTGGTAAGTACAGAAAACAAGGAGAAAAGGGAGTAGGTATCTCCCTGAGACAAATTACGTGCAATAGAGATATTGAATGATAGGTTTTTCTGGAAGGAGATCTCCCAAATAGGAGGGAAGTCACCCCAAGAACTAATCACTGGGAACTGTATTTTGATCATTTGTGGACTGCAAACAAATATGGTATATTGCTTTGTTGTATTGGATAAGGCAGACCTGTGATGCTAATATTGTGTCTGTTCATGCAAGTTAACTTGTGCCAAGAAAGGCTGCATTGTCATTTAATGTTGTGAATAAACAATTAGCAGGAAATCTGCTGTTTTCTACTTGTTATTGACTGAAGTGGCCAATGTCATATGAGTAATCCCGATACAAGGTATGGGAAAGAAAGATCAGTAAATGGTACTTTTTAATAGACCAAGGTAAAATTCCACACTGGTTTTCCCATACACACAACAAATGTTTGTGTATTCATAGCATGACACAAGTTGTTTTTATCAGCTACAAAAAGAAAGGTAACAAAAATCATATTTGAGGAGTCTTATTGATCAAAACTAATGGCTATCACTATTTTAATGTAAATATTTCTCCCTTGTCTCCTGCTAATGTGGCCACAACTATGTTGTGTGAACAGGGAGTTGTTGCAACTGCTGCCCAAGAAGCCCTTCAAAACAGAGAGGGCTAATATAAATTCTTTATTTTATGAACAAATAAATGCCGATATAAAATATTACAGGATCATAGCTTGAGCGAATA
Source organism: Pipa parva (assembly GCA_019650415.1). Classification (NCBI taxonomy): domain Eukaryota; kingdom Metazoa; phylum Chordata; class Amphibia; order Anura; family Pipidae; genus Pipa; species Pipa parva. The sequence continues at coordinate 10,885 of WMED01019237.1, read as the reverse complement.
CTTGCCATAGAAGCGCTACTGTAATAACCACTGTGAAATGAATTTATGGCAATGTGCTGTAGGAAGAAGAAGAAGGAGGGAGAAAGACATTAAAATAGAAAAATGACTGCTCCTTGGATTTATTGCCATTGGTCTTTCTCGTTTTGAGTCATCATTAGTTGATTAGGTGCTGATGACAGTATGGACAATGCAGGGTAGTTAGCTAAGGAAAGCCCTAAAGGTTTTGTTAATTAAGCCGATGATCATATTGGAGTCACTGAACATAAATGCAGACAGTGAAAAGGGAAATAGTTTTGTGCAACTGACCACCTGCCTGTTGGTAGCTGTATTAGGCTGTATTAGGATGTGCTAAGTCACATCTAGCAGTGAAGTTCTTTCTGTGGCTGTGACCCTCTGAAATAGTCTAGTTACTGAACAGAAAAGACAATAAAAAGGAAATCATTTTAAATGACTGCCAACTATAGGTAGTTCTGGTCACCTTATAGAAATATATCTGACTGTTACAGGTACAGGAAATGTGGTGATACATAATTAACTTTGAGGACAAAAAGAAAAAGAGAGATAGCACCCTCTGCGTCTGGATGGAAATTGGTTTAGTCCAGCTGCCAAATAAGGTTTATAAAAGTCTTCCAAAGTGTACTCTTTTTTTCAGTCTTGGAAACTATGTAACTATATAATAGCTTGTATTACTGGCCATAAATCAACGATATGGAAAACACATTTGTGTAATCGCCAACTGGCAAAATATACACAACAGCATTTTTCACCCATACCCACAGCTCCTACAAAAATGTAAAATGTGCTTGCGCTTTACTCTACGCGTTGTACCACAGGCTAACTCATTTTCTTAAGGACTTGGAAAAGCCGAGGCAATAGTCACTATCTTTAGATGATTTATCCCACTGGAAGAAGCAGAGTTACCTTTCATTTTCTAGGAGTTCCTTGCAAAAAAACAAAGATAAAAAAAACAGGTTTTAATTATTATAAAATGTAAAAAAAATCATAAAGATTAGCAGCACAGCATGAATATTGAGGTACCAATATTCATACTCCAATACTCCCCAAGCAGGTTTATGAATGGAACATGAATGACTCCAACTCAGCAGATTGACGCCTTCACTAAGATCACTCTTCATAGTTGCCGATCATTGTTCGTCATTTTCTTGCAGGCACAGATTTAGCCAGTCAGGTTAATAACCATTCACTTCTGTTTCAGCTTTGGCTTCCAATATTAAGCTAGACATACCTGAAGCAGCCACATGCCCTTTCATTTCCAAATGAAGCTATATATTGCACCACCTTCTATTGTCTATAATCATTGGACTATGCAAATTAAGGTGGAAAATAACTCAGAATCACTAACTGAATTCATTACTTCTTTGTTTCATCTACTAATATCTAAGAACTGAATTGAGAACATCATTGCAACTGACTGAAACCTAATATTTATATTATCATTTTACAACTATAAAGAAATTTACCATCTGACTACAGGTTTTTAGAATCTAAATAATCAGACACAGTCGTATATGTCAGTCATGGAATGCACCACTCCTTTACCATAACCAAGCTACATAAATTCCAGCATTTTGGCAACAAAAGTTATAGCGGATTGGCAGGACAAAGGTGGTTAATGCATGGTTTCAAGTGTTACAGATTGGGATAAGGGCTACGTGGTATGGGTGACACAGAGAAGAATGAACCACAAAAAGATTGTCCAATATTTTACCTATAAATTTCACACAATACTTCGTCTAAATTTTAGGCTAAAGCAACTTTTAAAAACAATGGCAAAGTGGATAGATCCATTTGTGAAAAACAGACTTCAGGGTATCCTAAGGTCATGAACCACAGCAAACAAGCATAGAGTTTAGTAATTAATATGAATAGTGTAGGATTGCAGGTTACATACATGTACTAAATGACCCCCCCAATGTCTGTGGTCAATTATTTCAAATGAAAGATAAACATTGCCTAGATATACAGGTAGTTTCTTGTCCCTGCTTTGAATTAATAGTTAACCTAGGTAGGAATAGAGACTCCTTTCCCTCTCTGTGTCTGTCTGTCGATCTTTTTTTCCACTGCTATTATAAAGCCACTACATTGGTTATTTTTAAAAATCTATTTCATATGGTGGAACTTTGGACTAATAAAAGGGAAGGTCCTTTGATTGATCTAACATGTAAGAGACAACTATATATTTCCTGAATTTATACTTCCTTCTAATAAATGAGTAATTACTGAAATAAACTTTTTTTTTATTTTTTTTTTTTACTGCTGTGTTGCAGTATTGTGAAGTGATTGTCCCTGAAATAGCCATGTAATAAATTAACTTGTCAAGAAGATACAACATGTAATAATGGTATTCTGCCCGTCCAATATGCAAATAAACTCTGATTTCTATTTTCTGTTGCCAAAACCTCCAATTAAAACTGACAAAGAATAGCTGTTTAACCCCAAGTGTACATTATGAACAATGCATATAGTACATGAATGAGTTAATACAAATTAGATTTCAAAAACATAAAAAATATTTATAAATATGCATACATGTATTTGTGTATATCTTCCTCTCCCTCTCTCTATGTAAACTCATTTGTATATGTATATACTTTACAGTATATGTATGAGCTGCGCAATCAAGGATAACCAAAGTATTTAAGGGTTAAGGTTTGAATAAGGAATACCTTTGAGAACAGTAGTTTATTCTATAGCTTCTTCAGCTGTGCTGGTCCTTGGTTGATATGTTATTTACTATTCTATTTGGTTGATACTATTTGGTTGATGTGTTGCGATATTTACTATGCATTTCCTTGAGTCTCAAAACAGAATTTGGAGAGAAAGGTTCCCTTAGCAATTCCTGAAATCCTGACATCCCTAAAACCAACACTTCATTCAACTATAACATTGGTCTCTTATTTCTCCACCCCTTTTATTACATGTATAATCATAGGTGACTTAGAAAGCAAGATGGTTAATCTGGAGTTATTTATTGCAAACTATGAGAGAAACAGTATTGCCTTTTTACCCTCCCAAGCCACATTCACTATGAGGACTGACACATGGACACTGGTATGCAGGGGAGTACCACTAGACACATATTTTGCACAAGCTATGCAAATGAAATGTTTTGGGTTTTTTTGCATAAAAAGAAGTAATTCTATCTGCATCATAAACATTTTGTAGTTTGTATTTTATGTTTAAAGAAATGCTAAGTAAACTCACTAAATGATTGAGCAGCATCTATCTATATCTATCTATCTATCTATCTATCTATCTATCTATCTATCTATCTATCTATCTATCTATCTATCTATCTATCCATCTATCTATCCATCTATCTATCCATCTATCTATCCATCTATCTATCCATCTATCCATCTATCTATCCATCTATCCATCTATCCATCTGTCCATCTATCTATCCATCTGTCCATCTATCTATCCATCTGTCCCTATCTATCTATCTATCTATCTGTATCTATCTATCTACCTATCTATCTGTATCTATCTATCTGTATCTATCTATCTATCTGTATCTATCTATCTATCTGTATCTATCTATCTATCTATCTATCTATCTATCTATCTATATCTATCTATCTATCTGTATCTATCTATCTATCTATCTATCTATCTATCTATCTATCTATCTATCTATCTATCTATCTATATCTCTCTATCTCTCTACTGCTATACTACCTACCTACAGATTTATATTTATAGTTGTGTTTGCATAAATTAGGATACTCCTAAAATGCACTAGTCCTGCCAGCTTATATGAATGCTATTAAAACAGTTATATAAACTAATATCCAGTACAAATGCTAATGGAAATTCAGCAATTCAGGGCAAAAGAATGATGTCACTCAGCTTTTTGCCCCAATAGCACTCAAATTAGCCATTGACTAATAAAGTCTTTATTTTGGTGGGGGTGGTGGTAGACCACGGCATTGAAGTAAAACATAAAGCTAAAGCCTGCATACATTTCAGTTGTCATCCTGAATAATTGTCATTTGTATTGCTCATTATATGGCTGAATTATGCATATGTGTGCATGTGTGTATGTGCGTATGTGTGTATGTGCGTATGTGTGTATGTGTGCATGCAGAATAGTGTGCGATATGAAGACCATAGCTGAAAATCAACATATGTTTTTACTTTGTGATAACACTGTTTACATTGTATAAAGCTCTTTAGCCAATCCACTGCCCACAAGTGAGAAACGTTAAACCACCATAACTGCTGTCTGCATAGAAGATCCATTTTACAATACATATTCTCAGCTGTACTCAGTGATGTGTATTCTAATTATAGGAGACATATCTCAATAAAGATCCATCTCATTTGCTCTGCTTAGTGCACTTTGCATAACTTAGCTTTTTGTATGTGTGCTACAAATATGCTCTTTAAACATCATTTTTTGGATTCAGCCAAATTACATCATAAAATCCCCTACAAAAAAATACACAAAACACCAAATTAAATATGAATTCTAATGATCATGTAAGGATTTAAGCTTCTCTTTCTCTTTAGTTATCTACTACTGTGTTAAAAAAAAAAGATCCGGTCCATCTGTATCAGGACTATTCTGAATTGGGTTTTGCTAGAATGCAGTCATAGCCAAAAGTAGACCTTAGACGTGGTGAATTCCTATTATTAAACATGTTAACATGGAGCTACTTGACAATAAGTTAGCCTGTGTCAACAACATGGTATTCTAGTTTATACGTGAGATAATGGCTCTTGGGTAACCCTTCTATAATGGATAGACGGCTATTAAAGGGTTACTTTACCATCTTCTCTTTTAGAATTGCAAAGCTTTTTTTCCTCAGTACCTTCTTTCAAGTGAACACCTGTAAAAAAATAAAAAATAAACCTTGACAGATTTTTTGGCTTTACAGCGTAGAAAAATCTGCACAAACTTTACATTTTACCAGTTAGATATTTATTTTCATTTTTCTATCATTTAACAGACTTCTCATATCTACCATCCATTTTAGGGGTTGCTTGGCTAAAATCCCAGGTTAACATGCCCCAGGTGCTATGCCTCGGAGCTGATTGACTAAAGGGAGAATTCACCTGTTGATTTCACTTTGTTACAATGTAAGTCGTATCACAAAAATAGTCACAAATTCACTTCTCTTTTCTGGCTAAGCGGCAAATAGACCTGTCAAACAAGCGGACATCAATGATCACTGTCGGATGCATTGTGTGGCATAGTCTGTAGAATAGAATTAGTATGTGGAACTCTGCCTTCAACTCCCCAAATCACCACTCTGATATGGTGAAGTCAAATGGATGAATTCAGAGCAGTACACCTACTCACATTCTCCCTTGCCATACTACATTGATTTCATCAATAGTAGAAACACCTGTACATGCACATGCAAAGTGATACAAAGTACTCCGTAAGATTGCAACTATCGTAGTCATCTGAATTAGTCGCATATTCACTACATCACAACGTTTGCTCAATAAGCCAACATGGGGAAGTGGCAATGAAATGCGACTTTAGGCCTGTTCACTGGGTCTTATGGGATCGAACTGCATCCATAGACTGTATTCACTTGAGATTGGGGAATCTATCATTTGATTCAGTATACAATGTTAATATAGCTTGAGGAAAGAGAGGATGCTGTACAATGCTAATATACCGTATGTAAGTTTCACATTTCATTTCTAGAAAACCTTAGTAAAGAGAATTGTTTTTTATTTTGTATAAATATCCACTATTGCACACTTAAGGGAGAAATTTATTAAAATCGGAAATTACCGATATCACGATATCGATATTTTTACCGATATCGAGATATTGGAATTTACCGATATCGCGATAGCGATACTTCAGCCATTCTGCCATTGAAATCAATGGTTCGGCTGAAATTTGATATCGGTAAAATTCCGATATCGCGATATCGATGATATTGATATCGCGATATTGGTAAAACCCGTTCGATATTGTGATATCGGCAATTTCCGATTTTAATCAATTTCGCCCTTAAAGAGAAGCTAAAATAATAAACTAGCTGGCATGCTGGGTTCATCTCCAGGGAGGAACTGAATCCAGATCCAGAGCGCCAACCACTGCGCCACCACACTGCCAATTTGCCTTTATGAAAAAAGTGCTGAAATTGATCAAATTGCAGCGAATAGGTCGGAATGACTTTTATAAATTTCCCACATTAGTGTAAAAGTTTAAAGAGAGGCTTTTGGCAGCAGGCCCCTTCAGGGGATGCGGTTGGCCAATTTGACCCTAAATAATCATTTGCACTTAGAACAATGGAGAAAGCAATGGAGGAAATCTATCACAAGCCCACCTGTGTTTTTTGTTTTTGTGAATAAGCTTAAACCATTTGGTAGGTTCCAATAAGAGGCTTGAAAAATGCAGTTCCTTAGACTTGTTATAGCTAAATAAATATTTAATGAGCAGTTGACCAATTATGTCTTGTGCAATTAAGCTAGACATATATGCAAAATGTTTTAAACATGTACACTTCCCATAAAATTCTGCCTTTATAAAGTGCTCCAACTTTCAGCACTAAAAGGAAAATAATGTTCACAGTCATAAAAGAGAAATAATACGGTTGTCAAATTAAATTAGTAACTGTTGAATTCATAATTTTATAATTCCTTGGCATTATCAATTGCAGTGGTATTTAGATCTTACCTTTGATTACATTTAAAACATTTATTTTAAAAAAATCATAAAAATGCAGTAGTAAAGTACATTTTACTTTATTTGTTAAAGATTCTTTTAATGATGCATTTTTTACTAAAACATTTAAAGACCTTTATATATATATATATATATATATATATATATATATATATATATATATATATATATATACAGTATATATATATATATATTCCTCTATTATATCATACATTTCCCTCTTAGGTCTGAGCCAAGGGGTTTTTACATACAGTGGGGGTTATTCTCTAAAGTCCAAATTGTCACGTAAAGGTGTATATTCCCCAGCTAAAGACAGTCGTAATAGACTGCTACTGTCAGTCGCGTCTTTATAATGAGAATATTGTCACAGTCGCGACTTTATAATGGGAAAATTGTTGCAGTCACGGATTTGCTATGGGGAATTCGCTGTTTGAGAATTCGACAGTTGAATTCAGACTTTAGAGAATAACCACCACAGAGTGCAGGTGAAAACTAAAAACCCCCACAATGACTAATAAATAAGGGAGGGGGTTGCACAGCATGGAGACAATTTTTAGTGGTGCACCTGTCCCAAGTGAAGCATATGGACCACTACAACCCACCATCTCCACAGAGTTGGAGACATGAGAGATGATCAGAGGCTCACTTATTCCAGGATTCTGACTTTTAACCTTCAGATAAGGTGTAGAGTCAGGGAACCAGTCTAAATTCTCCCAACCTTAATTTTCTCTCTACTTCAATGTGAAAAAAATGTAGAGTTATGGAGAGGGGTTTCTATGATGCTCTGCTGTTAAAGGAACCTGCAGTTTTTCCAAGGCTGCCATATAAAATTTGATCTAATGATCGTGGCTTTTGGACCACTTATTTTGAGGAGTAGAAGACAAATTTGGCCACTTGACTTAAACCAATGTTAACCATGTAAACAACATCAAACATAATAATGTTGCGATTGCAAGTCATACTGTGAATCTCATACATTGGGTGTCCAGTTGAGCATTGACATTATAGTGCTTTTGTGTAAGAGTCCTGACATTATAGGCCAAGAGTACAGTCTTGTACAGCACATGCTTTAACCCTGTTCTCTATCTCCAACATTAGGTTACATTACAAATAAGTTAGATTATAAATGGAAACAAAAAGCAGGCGGTGTAAATACACTTGCCCCCATCACTGTCATTTTGCAAGTCATTCATTGGTTCAAGTAGTTTAGGGGGTGTCTCTGGGTCCAGTAGCAAGTGCATACATGGCACATTATCTTCAATATCTGTCAAGGAAATTGCAGTGACGAATTCATTATATAAATATATACAGTATATTATATATGTATTTACAAATCAGAGCCATAGAACATTTACTTCATTCTTATCCTCATCAACAGTATATTTCTTTACATGTTACTCAGCAGATTATTTTTATTTATACTATGTTCTTTTTTCTTAATAAACGAAACAAAAAAAAGGAAAAAAAAAGTTAAAATATTACTTTCCTCTACATTCTGGAAAAGATCCTAGATGTTAGATCCAATCCAGCAGGTAAGCATTAATATCCTGTTTATCCATAAAACAGCCGAACAGTCGAGATCAATGTTTTTTTCCCCCTAGTGTTGGCATGCATGGACAAAGCAAGTACACTTTGTGGCCTATTAATACCACACACCTTTCCTTTGCTCCTTCTTGGGTTTTTAATTGTAGTAATGAACTATAGCAGATTTTGACCTTCTAAGGCATTCTCTGGAAAACAACAGTCTATATATTTAAAAGTAACAAATGATTCATGGCAGCTTAGCAGCAAGACCTGTGGGTCCTCGCTTCCTCTGCGAATGTTTTTTTCTGCATTACAAACCCTAACATTAAATTGTGATAAATGAAGAGCGGAGGCTATTCATACAAATCAATGACTTTAGTGTATGTGTCATTAGCCTGAGAGATGCAGGCAGCGGTCACTACTATAAATCATGTGATGATCTGCTGTCTGCAGCTGGGTGCAAGTAGATGCTTTAGGAAGGTTAAGGAATGAAATTATCTGTGAATTTTGTTTTCTACATTTGCTAGGTATTGGTGCAGTAACAGAAATAGCTTGTTTAGATTAAACCATAACATTAAATAAAGTATGCGTCTTTTGCAATGCTTAGTCTTTTTTTTTTGGTTTTCAGTAATTATAAAAATTTGCATTAACAACTAATGATGACATATAAAAATAATGACATAGTACAAGTTGTGTGGGGGGCGGGGGTGTATAATGCTGGATGAGAGTATGCATAATGCTGATTGATGTGCCCAAAAACATGTGCTTGATTGACAAATCCTCCATACAAACATTTGTCATTAAATCCTGTCTTGGGTATTCATCAGTAGTTCTGGTATTCCCCTCATTATGAATGAATTGTTTGAATGCCTATGATACTCATACTACTATATAAAAAACATACAACTCTTTGAAGATTTGAGTAACTATTCTCCAGTGTGCAAATAAGACAATGTAAAAAAAAAACAACTTAATAAAACATTCCTATAACTTGTGTGGGCGAGAAGGCCGCAGTTTTTTTTATATCTGAAAGTCAGGCAAAGAGCACAAACTAAACCTGTACCTTCCTTAAAGCCTCCATCACCTGACTTCAAGCAGTATGCAAGGATTCACTGATACCAACAATACTTCCTTGGGACCCCATGAGCCACTGTCATACCCAGCTCACTTTGCTTAGATTTCCACTGTCTATTACGCTGTGACAGGATTGTCATTGCCCTTCATGCCTGTCCATTGTGGGAAGTACGTAGGGTGGGAGAGCGGAAAAACAGAAAATATTCTGCCATGCTTTCTCTTTTCTCTCCCCTGTCTGTCCGCTCTCTCAACCTGGCCCCTTCTTAGAAAACACCTCAACCAATCTCTACTGTCTACACTTTTTACCCAATCCCCTGCTCTCTAGTAGCTGCCGATCTTCACAGGACAATCATTAGCCTTCCCTTGTAATTTTTTTTTTTTTGGAAGGCATCTTTTCTCATTGCACTAGTTGTGATGTACTAACTTTCTGGAGTTGTTTCCACATATATTAGCATGCATACTTAAAGGAGAACTAAAACTCTTTATCTAGAGATTATTTCTAAGGGGGTACATAGTTAACAATCAGGGTTTTACTCTTCAGTGCTGCCTCCTGCTATGAAGCCAATCTCTTCTGTTTTGCCAAACTCTGTGATCGTCTTCACTTCCTGCTTCCTGTTCAAACTCCCTGAGGTGAGCATGATCAGAAACAGTTTTGCATCCAAATTCTTGCTTCTCAGCATGCTCACCTCAGTGAGTTTTAACAGGAAGCAGGAAGTGAAGAGGATCACAGAGATTCGTAGAGCAAAAGAGATCATCTTGACAGTGACAGCAGGAGTCAAGTGCTGGAGAGTAAAACCTTTAGCAGAAAACACTTTTTTTTCTATTTAACTTTGAATGATGACTACGTTTTGAAGTCAGTTCCTAAACAATGTTTGCAAACGTGGTTAAGTGTTTAAATGAGGTAATATATTTATTAAAGAGTCAGGTTTTTTTGGAAATATGAGTCTTCAGTTAGAACTTTATGGTCAGAACATATAGAAATGTTGGTGGTGCGATGAAAGAAGTTCTAAAGGATAGGTGCAGCATGAAATAGTTTTTGGAGGAATCATTGAGAAGACATCATCAGAGAGAAGGTTATGGTTCAAAGAAAGATTACAAAGATTAGTTTGATAAAATTAAGTGGAAGAGACTTTGTGGCACCTAAATATCAAAAGTAGAGAGATGTATGTGTCTCACAATAGGATTAGGTGGGGCTAGTCTGCATAGTAACAGGTCACACAAAAGAGTATTATAATACAAGATTATAATACAAGAGATGGGATATCATAAGCACACTAACAATTTGTTTTGGTTGTCCTCTGTGTGAAGATGAGTCAGGCATTTGGATGATCCAGATCTCAACCCTATAGAAAACCTTTGGAGGGAGTTGAAAGTCCTTGTTGCCCTTTATTGTACAATTTAATTCAATAATATATGTACAGGAAAAGATAAGAATATGTTTTGTTATAAATATGTTTGTTTATGTTATTATATTAGAAAATAAACAATTAAAAAAAAAAAAAAGAAAGTCCTTGTTGCCAAGCGACAGCCCCAAAACATCACTGCTGAAGATGAGATCTGCATGGAGGAATGGGCCAACATACCAACAACAGTGTGTGCCAACCTTGT
>WMED01019235.1:0-12484 GCA_019650415.1 Pipa parva | reverse complement strand
GTAGCAACCTAGGTGAGATGTATACCCCCTCGAGCACTTCTCCAGTGAGATGTCTACACATCCTTTATAATAATCAATAATACAATAATCAAGCTATTTAGGTAGAACGTAAAATATATTTATTGGACACAAATTTGCAATTTATTAAAGTTTTTTGTGTTCTAATTCAGAACACAAAAAACTTTAATAAATTGCAAATATGCAAAACACTGCAGTAAGTGGGAAAAAAACAGTTTTCAACAAAAACGTTGAAAGCTAATTTTTGTAGTGAGCAAACTTCTTTAATCCTGTTTTCTCTAGCAGATCTATGATGAGTGCAGCCATTCCTTCCAGTGACTTTTCCTCAGATCTGTAGCAAGGAGCTTCACTACTGAGCATGTACATAAAGTGCAGCACACATCCATTTCAATTAAGAGCCTAGATCCTTATATAAGGAATAGAACAGACCTTTACAGGACATTTCATTATTTTCCCAAATTCTTATGAAAATATATTCAGCATAGACTGCAATGAACTAACTCTACCAATGTATTATATATTTTGGGAGTCGGAGTCGGTCCATTTTATTCCGACTCCACGACTCCGACTCCACAGCCCTGCCACTGATGGTGTTTGATTAAATACATTATGTAAATATGTATATTTTTTTATAAAGTGCCATTAGGTTACAATTCAACAATACAATTATAATACAGACATGGGAGAATGCTTAATATAGCACAAGTGAAGTAAATTACAAGCACATAATCATGAACTTACAAAGACAAGGGAGTATAGGTGATACCTTTTATTGGCCAACGGAATAGATGGTAAATGCAAGCTTTCAAGGCTCCTAAGGCCTCTTCATCAGGTGCATAACTCTACTGATTATGAACATACATCACTCTAAGTACCAGACTCTGATTGAAACAAGATGATGGAGGTCCCTACTCTGTACAGCAGACAGTATTAAAGAAGAGGCATGTCCCACAATAACAAGAAACCTGGACAATTCTTGCAACATTAAACAAAATTTAATATGTTGGCAGTTGTAAGTGCAACAAGTGATTAGAATTAAGGGAAATAAACTTGCCTGGATGTCACATGCTTTGCACAAATGACAAAGATGTATAATATTCCAACCAAATCAAGGAAAGCATTTTCCTATATTTAGCCATAAATCATGCTTTTATGCTATGCTAGTTCTAATCTCAAGGCTGGCCAGAAATTCTAGACCCAGTATTACTAAGCTGAAGAACACTATAAATCCCACTAGATGAGTGTGCTGGGAAGGGCAACTAAAAACAGTGCACAACCAGCAGGGTTAACTGGAGAGATATGCATATGAGGCAAGTAATGTAATATCATTGAAGGACAGGAAAATAGACAAAGTTAAGTGACTAATCACTACGGCCTACATCACGATCCTGGCAGTAGTAATTTGTACTTTCTAATTGAAGAGCGGCAAGAAAACATTAGGACCCCTGTGTGTTCATATTCTGTCACGACTAGATACTGCTAATAAAATGTCTCCGTGATAGCCATATCTCCTACTCTAAACCATCCTTTGTTCTACTGACAGAACAACACTTTCCCACATCTTGCTCACATCATTTCCTTCATTCTCACTTCTGAATCTCTGCATTTGTTAGACACAAATGACACCTCTAGCAGCCCTCTCCATTGCTACATGCCCCCTTCACTCCGTATATTTATGTGTTTTTACCTCATAGATTAACTGTTTTTTTAAACAACTTTCTGTTGCTGATTTATAGCTGATAAACTCTCTCCTACTTAAAGGAGAACTAAAGATAACAAAAAAAAATCCTTTTAGTAAGTTGAAATGAAGCAGTCACAGTTTGAACTGTGCTGTAATTTCACTGCACCAAGGCAGACTTCACAGCGCTTAGGCTGACACAGGAGCCAGCGCAAAGCTCCGCCAACTCCGCATGGAAAAGGGTTCACACATCATCATGCTCGATGAGGGAAGCATTCTCATTGGCCCCGCAATGAAGGTAATAACGTGTAAGCCCTTTTGCACTACAGATTCGATAAGTGGGTGGAGCTTCGCACTGGCTCCTGTGTCAGCCTTAATGCAGTGAAGTCTGCCTCAGTGCAGTGAAATTACAGCACAGTTCACTCTGCGACTGCAATGGTTCAATTTATTATAAGGTATTTTTTTTAATATGTCTTTTTTTTTTACCTTTAGCTCTCCTTTAATGTATGGCAAGATTCAACTAAGCTATAAAGCAACAACTTGTCTGAACAGAGCACTTTCATAACCCACAGACACTAAGGTGACAACCTGCACATATAATTCTTTATTTGATATCATCAAAGTTGCCTGAAAAACTTCTAAGACTACCTTTAAACTCTACAAAGCAGTTTGTACCTTACCGGCTACATCAGGTAAGGCCTCCACTAGGCAACAAAGCCCCAAATATTACAGGAAATCATCAGATCTGTATTTATAATGGGGGAGAGGGGAATAGTTCAGATAATAGTAGACAAATTATTATATTTTTGGAAAAACTTTGCACATGAGAAATTGTCCTATTTTTGGATATGGACACATGAATGTAGATTATTTGATAACAATGTGTTTAGACTCACCAAATCAGCCATGTTCACAACAGACTTAGCATAGCTGTTTGTATGGCCAACAGATAAACGGTGCTTTTTGTACTGAAAAGGTACAAGGGATGAGATTAGTTCAACAAGTTACAACAAACAGAATTTCTAGAGTGTAAAATGTTTTATAACTAGAAACAAAATGTGTGTGTGTTACAATATTTCTCCTGGTGTGTACAATATGTTGATGCTGCCAGATTCCTAAAAATGACTCTGTCACTAGGATGTTACACACTACGGAAAAATGCTCAGAAATCACTATTAATCCTGTTTGGCATACTGTACCATTAAGTGGTCATTAACAATCATGAGTTCAACATATTTTGTCTCATCTTCTACATTGCGTTTTAACCGTCGAGCCTAAAACCAAAAATCAAAGGGAGAAAAAAATGAATACCCACAATCTCACTTTAGGCATAATCTGTCAAAGATAACATGTAACAGCCCACCCAGTGTTTTAAATGTTTTAGATTACACAGCAAAGCTATGATAATAGGAATGTTTCCATTACAGAGACTGACAATTCCCACTAGACTTGTCAAATGGCAAACAACACTAAGGGGGGGAATTCACCATAGTGCAAAGTGAGCTCCGGATCCTTCGGCTCACTTTGCACAGACTGATATGCGCTCGCTGATGTCCTGCACGCAGACATCAGCGAACGCTTTAAAGGGATTCCAGTCTCAGCGAGACCAAAATAGTCACCTCGCCAAGACTAGAATCCCTTTAAAGCATTCGCTGATGTCCACGTGCAGGACATCAGCGAGCGTATATCGGTCTGTGCGAAGTGAGCCGAAGGATACGGAGCTCACTTCGCACTATGGTGAATTCCCCCCTAAATTACATATCTACTGTGTAGGACTTAAAGCCTGAATTGGCCAGTCCACTGATGATATGGCATCCAGAATAATCAAATTTTGTGTCATTAATGTGTAATGAGGATATAGGAGAAGGCTGTACACCTGTTCCAGACTTAAAGGAGAACTAAGGACTTGTAAGGGTGATTCTCAATGGGTAAAAACTTACTGATTTTTTTTTTCTCCAGCACTGCCTCCTGCTCTCTGTAAAAGCTGACCTTCTGCTGTTCCAATGCAGCTCTGCAGTCCTCTTCATTACATGCTTCTTCTTCAACATCACTGGATCGAGAAAGTGCAGAAGCAGAATTCAGACCTAATACTGCTTCTGCATTTGCTCGACAGTAATTCTGAAGAAGAACCAGGAAGTGAAGGGGATCACATTGCAGCAGTAGAAGTAAAAGACTGACTTTTACAGAAAGCAGGCAGAAGGCAGTGTGGACAAAAAAAAAACGGAAATGTTTTCCCCCTTATGAATCACTAGACTATACAAGCATTTGGTTCCCCTTTAAGCTCCATCTGGGGAATTCATCAATAAGGGCAATTGTTGTGAGTTATATTTTTCATAAAGGGGACCTAGAATAATGAAAGTCATACTATGATTGGTTGTCATAGTTTACTAGACCCCAGAAAATGATCTTTCTGTGGAGTAAAACCAAAGGTATAAAGTTCTGGCGCCTCTGGGCAAACTGTCTTTATAAGAAAAGTGGACTTATTTTTAACTGCAAAATGTTTTCCAATTAATAGGAAACATACTACATATATATATATAATTGCAGAATACACCATCCCCTCTTAGTCTGATTACCACACAAGCATGTGTGCTATAAAGGAATCAGCAGCACTCACCTGCCTTTTTTTCCTTTGGCTTCTGATTGGCTGGCTAAACTGTACAGATGTATCATTCATTGACCAGAATTCTAAATAAAATAAATACATACATCAAAGCTGGGCACCATAAAAGATTTATAGTTATTAAAGGGATATTGTTATCCCCTAATCTTCCATTTCACCCAATTCAATTTCTATCACATCTATAAACATCACTGCATTATAACCTGTTATATAAAATATGCAGATTAAAATTGTAAATTTATTGTAACATTTTCTGCTTCTGAACACGTGTTGGATCTCAAGTATTGTGCTCACCAGGCTGCACTACTGAAGACAATGGTTTCCTTATAGCACTTAAGTAGGGCTATGGGGCTATAACTTTCTGCTATATACTGTAGCCTGGAAACTAAGGGGTTATTCACTAAAGTCTGAATTGTTGAGGATAGGTGTGAATTCGCCAGATAAAGACAGTCGCAACAGGCTGCTACTGTCGCAGTCGCGTCTTTATAATGAGAATATTGTCACAGTCGTGACTTTATTATGGGAAAATTGTCGCAATCTTAATTTTAAAAAACTGTCGTGACTTTACAATGGGGAAATTGTAGCGGATTTGCTATGGGAATCCGCTGTTTAATCAAAACTCTAAGGGGGGAATTCACGGTAGTCCGAAGTGAGGTGCAGAGTGTTCACCTCACTTCGGACTAACTGATCTGCGCTCGCTGATGTCCTGCACGCGGACATCAGCGAGTGCATTAAAGGGATTCCAGTCTCGATGAGGCAACTCTTTTGCTCTCGCCGAGACTGAAATCCCTTTAATGCGCTCGCTGATGTCCGCGTGCAAGACATCAGCGAGCGCAGATCAGTCAGTCCGAAGTGAGGCGAACACTCCACACCTCACTTCGGACTATTGTGAATTCCCCCCTAAATTGCACTGATATATGTGTACTTTGCTGAGCAAAAAAAGAAGGTTTTGGGGGGAAAAAAAATTCTTTATCTGAATCCTAAAGTAAATCCTAGATTCCGTGGAACATTTGTTTAGCAGTATAGGTGTGCTTTTTACTTGTTCAATTATACCATGTGAAACATTAACAAAAATGTAGGTGTTAGCATGCAGTGACAGCTGATTACAAACATAATACAGACATAAGAGAGGAGTGAACATAACAGGGTGTTACTCTCTTTCACAAGGGAACACCTAAATATTTCCTGTTTCCCCAGGGAAATAATGCTTGTAAATGATCCCTTTCTCTTATGTGTTTCAGAGGCAGAAACTGTTTATATGCTCCCTGCTATAAATACAGCAATACTTCAAAAAGAAAATGTTCATGGAATAATCCTGAGAAAAGAAGAGAGCGAAGAGATCAGAAGCGTTTCTTACCAAGGCAAAATGGAAGGGAAACAGGGCATATAACATCCCAGCTGAACCATATGTTATTACATTGCTCTAAATTATTAGATTGGTATAGCTAGAATATGACAGTCACCAGTGAAAGTTCACAACTATGTAAATAGTAGCACCAGGGCATGTTCAGCACTGTAGACGCTGCTAGACCTCCTCACCCTAAGTCCGAATTGTTGCAAATTCGCCAGATAAAGACAGTCTCAATAGGCTGCTACTGTCGCAGTTGCGTCTTTACAATGAGCATATTGTCGCAATCGCAAATTTATTATGGGAAAAGTGTCATAATCTTAACATTAAAAAATTGTTGCGACTTTACAATGGAGAAATTGTAGCGGTTTTACTTTGGGAATCTGCTGTTTGCGTTTTCGACAGTCGAATTCACACTTTAGTGAATAACCCCCTTAAATATTTCAAGGTTTATCCAACTGATTACATACATGGTGCAGCTGAATACTATAATAAAGAACACTAAAGAGCTAGAGAACAAATGCTTCTAGTGCCACTATCCCCTTCACTTCCACCTCCTCTTCATTGCCGATGTGAACAAGTGCAGAAGTAGTATTATGAACTAAACTGAAACTGCTTCTGTGCTTGCCCACATCAGGGTTTTGAATGAAAGAGTTACCCTAACGGGGATTATGATGCTGGAACCTGAAGAGAAGAAGTGACACAGAGGGTTAGAAAACAAACCTTTCTTGCACAATGCCATGCATATCTGGGATTCAATCCATGTAGGAAGTCGTCTGTGTATATGTTAAACTAAATTACAATCTGAGCTGATGTCAAAATGCCAGAAACTTACCAGATGGCAGTTCATCAAGTGGAAATTCAAGTACTTTTGATTTGTATACAGAATGAAACTGAAAATCCTCCTAGAAAAAACAAAACAACTGGTTTAAAATCCATAATTAGAGAATGCGAATACAAATTTACACAAAAATATGTGATTTTGAGGATGGTGTAAACAGATTTTAAGGCTTCTGGGAGTTCAGCAGCACCAGTAAAGCCAAAGAGACAGAAGAAGGCCTTATTGACTAAAGGCTGCATAATCATCTAAAAATCGGAATTCGTATCGATTTGCCACTTTCTCATGTTCGCTTATGAGCCAACTCTGCGATGTGGTGTATACATGACCAATTCAGGCAACTATGCTAGTCATAATCTTGCAGAGCACTATACATAGCTTTGCATGCGTGTGCACAGATACTTCAACTTTTGACTAAGCCGTAGAGTGTGTTGAAGGAGCAAATGCAACTAGGTGAAGTGCTCCAAATTCACCTGTTTGACTTCGCCACGTCAGAGTGGGGAATGGGGGGGCTGTTGGCGAGTCTCTGCATTCTACTTCTATATGACTAACTACACCACACAATGCGCTGACAGCAATTGCTGCTGTCCACTTTTCGACAAGTCTATTTGCCGTTTAGTCAATAATGAGAAGTGAATTTGCAACTATTTTGGAGATGCGACTCAAATTCTATCATGGTGAATTCACTCTTTAATCAAGCAGCCATATAATCCCTACAACAAGATTATTGTTATCAATTGTTACCAGTGCTTTTTTTGTAAAAAAATATTTGCCGGTACTGCTCCTAACGCAGCACTAACACAGCCAGCCACTGGCTCTCTGAATGACCTGATAAGTCATCAGATTTTCCTTTACGCCGTACCGGCACGTACCACCACAAAAAAAGCACTGATTGTTACAGAAATCATCGGTCGCTAATAAAATGACACCATTACCAGCTGTTTTTATAAAAATGCCACAGGGTATTTTAGACTTTTTTCAAAAATGCAACCAAACCTTGAAAATGTAAATGTAATGTAAACATGTCTCAACCTGGAAAAACTTACCATTTGAAATGGGGCAAATTACCATTGAAGGGGAACTAAAGGCATAACACAAAATCATATAATATAAAACTTACCTGGCACTAGCTGGGAAGTCCTCACTTTGATGGGCAACTGAGTAGCTTATCTTAGTAGCAATAGCTATGAAACTGCCTTCAGTGGTGTCAATGTCATCATGCCTACTGAAGACATACGTAGTGATGATTTCACAGC
The DNA here is from genome assembly GCA_019650415.1 of Pipa parva. NCBI lineage: Eukaryota > Metazoa > Chordata > Amphibia > Anura > Pipidae > Pipa > Pipa parva. The sequence continues at coordinate 4,723 of WMED01019235.1, read as the reverse complement.
TCAGCAGTGGGTGAGCTCTGAATGGTGAAATCATCAAAGAGAATGCCTGAAGTAGGCATTATGACATTGACACCTCTCTGCACTGCCGATGCTGGTCAGGAGGCGGAGCCAGAGTGCAGCTTCATAGCTATAGTGATAAACTGCCGTCATTCTTAAAGATAATATACTCAATTGTCCATCAAAGTGAGGACTTCCCAGCTAGTGCCAGGTAAGTTTTACAATATATGATTTTGTGTTATGCCTTTAGTTCCCCTTTAATTAATGTGGGAAAATAACACCCCCTTAAAGTGCACCTGTCCCCTCAAAAATAATACTAACTTAGGTTCTACTAATGAAATAAACATTTTAGTAAATATATATGTATTTTAAAAAATGTATTTATATAAAGTGTTTCTTTCTGTCATCTTCCCTGTCAGCCTGCTTTTTCTTTCCCAAATTGGTTTGGGAGGGGCTAAATGATGATTGGCATTGTAGCTCCTCCAATCAGATCCCTGCTAGATCGTGATTTAAGGGATCTGATTGGAGGAGCTATAATGTCAATCATCATTTAGCCCTGCCCACCTGACATTTGGAAAGAAAATGGCAGGCTGACAGGGAAGATGACAGAGAGAAACACTGTATAAAAGGTACATTTTTTTAAATACAAATATATTTACAAAAATGTTTATTTATTTAGTAGAGCCTAAATTAGTATTAGAGTTTTAAGGTGACAGGTGCACTTTAAATGTGTGATCCACCATTTTAATTGATTAGTAAACAGTTGCAGAACTAAATAGCTGCAGACTCTGGTGCAGGATTGACAGTGAGTCCCCTCTCCCCTGATAGAAACTTACAGAGATCCGAGGGGGCAATGGGCACAGACACTGCAGGAATTGGACCCAGCCTCAGTCACTGTCACACCTAATGTTATGCCCCAATGGTAAAACTTTTTAATTACAGACAAAAAATTGGAGTTTTGACAAATTACTTTTCTTTCAGATTTATACAAAAAAGAAGAGAAACAAACGAAAAGATAATATTTTGTTTCTAGTGATATGTAAGAATAACTGCCATGGGGCTGGGGTTTGTTTCATTTCCTGGTACAACTGGTCCTTTAATATGATAGTAAAACAAATTATGTCTTTTTTTTAAATAAAAAGGTCAGAACAAATCTCCTCTGAGAGCTATCAAGTTCCCCAGTTCTTGCATAACAGCATGCGGCATTGAATTTACATCTCAGGAGCTTATAGGCACAGAAAGTTTAGTGCCTTAGGCCATACCCACTAACTGACCACACCCCTTTGTAAAAAATAAAAACAGACTAAATTATACAGTCAATTCAAAGGCTGTTAAAAACTTATAATTTCATGCAAAGTAAAATAACAAATGTCAGAATCAACAATTTACTATAAAAAATACATCTCAATTACAATGAATTCCATTGATTCCCCCTGCCTATGTCCCTGACTAGAAGTGAGGCGCCCTTCTGACTGAGTTGATTATAGGCATGTGCTTCTTGTGCTTATAGGAAAATCCAGCCCCGACAGCATGGTTTTATAAGCTGTGTCCCGCAATCTCAGGCGCTTCCGCATGCCTTGGCTTCCACCTGCTCATTATTATTCCAGATGAAACTTGCACTCACTACCTGACTTTGGCCACAAGCTAGGAGATGCTGCTTACACATATGGTGCAGCAAAGCAGAGCAAGGAGTAGAGAGGCTGCCTTGAGCAGACTCACTGTTACTTGGACAATTTTGTCACTTGTGTAACATAGCCGAGCTTTGGTTATTGGGGGTGGTTTTGTGGGAAAGGCTGTGGTGGTAAAGGAAAGGTTTCCCAAAGCCTTCAGTAGAGGACAGTAAACTAATCCACCAGCACAGACTGTGCAGATGTGCTCTATATCTTTCGATTAGTTTTTAACTAACTGTAGGACTTCCAACAGTGACAAGGAATTCTGGGAACTGTATTCCATTAGGACATATTTTTACACTGCATTTAAATATACCAGTTTTTGCACCATAGTCATGTGTTAATACTGGTCAGGTTTTGAGGGCCCAGAGCCAGAGCCACTGCCTGCTGAATGCTACTTTTTTTTTATCATTGCCAACATTATTTGAACTTTGTTTAGAAGTAACTAATTGTGGAACACTTTGCTTTATTGGGAGTATGTGTAATTATTTCCTATTACTTGTCCTCCTTCTTCCTTTTATCTGTTCAGCCCTACCAAATTTAGAACTGGGCCTGGTACTTCTAAATTTAGAGTGGTGTTGGTGTATAATCGTCATTGCAAATCTACTTTTCCCTGTACTAGAAACAAAACTAAAGGAGGATGCTGCACAGAATGGGCTGGGGGAAGACATTCAAGGCTGCACAGTATATGGGGGGGAGGGTCCAAAAGAATTCGTGAAAATGCAAATAGTGGATGCGCTCGCAAGAAGTAATAGCAACAAGGGGTAGAAACCCCATAGTGTGATATTGTTTGACAATACACAATGTGCTTTTAAAAGGTGAAGTGTAAATGAGAAATCAAACAATAAAAAATATTTGTGATAAGAAAATGAGTTAAAGAGTGCTTCAGATGAATGTATAATATACTTTATAAAAACAAGAATCTGTGCTTTAAAAGTACTATGTACTAGGTGAATGGTGCTGCAATTGCTTCCAGTGGACTGTGCTGGACCAAAAGCGCTGGTGATGACAATCAGCCCCACCTTGAGTTTGCACTCACTAGAGAGTGCTCAGGTACAGGCTCTGAATGATCAATAGGTCCTTCCTCTGTTGGTTTCAGTAGTAAATTCCACCTCCTATCACGCAGCCCTTGGTGTGTGAGTTGTAACGCGCACATGCACTGGAGTTTATAGCGCTCTGCCCAGAACAAGTGACTTGCGTGTGTGTGTGTGTGTGAACGGCCGCCTGGTTTTTATACTTGTTGTCATTCTGTCCATATGGGGGGAGGGGTCATTTCTATATAAAGTGTGGATAGGGTGAAATTTAAACATTCAAAATTTTCAGCAGTGTGCTGCACTCCAGGCACTCTTATATTGACAGGTAGGCTTTAAAGCACAGTTATACATTAAAGGAACAGTCCAGCCTGATTAATAAAATGTGTTGTAAATGCATAATACATTTTTTTTCTAATATACTTAATCAGTCTTTTATGTGAGGAAAGGTATTAATTATTCCATCTATGTAGCAGTACACAGCTCCTTCTGTGTTTACTTCCTGGTTGGATTCTTGTGTCATTGACACAACGGCATCTCAGGAAGGTCAACATTAATAGTTAATGAATTACGATAGGTAGTTACAGTACTTACAGCTAATGGTGTACACTGCCAGTAGTAAGCACTGATATTAAGCATGAGAGAGAGACCAAATCCATATAAAAAGAAAGTGAATGTTTCAGCTCCTTCTTTAACTATTGCTTTTGCTGGGTTAACTACACCTTTATGAAGTAAAAAAAAAAAAGGTGGATGACAGTTTAAAGGTTCTGATTGGTTATTTAGCATTATCCAGCCTGTCAGTCAATTCCTTAACTCTGAACAGGAAGTGGCTGAGGGGAGGAGCTTCAGTAACAAACTGATGCTAAATTGTGAAGGGAGGAAATAAATAAATAATTTATATGACAGAAAACATTTATTTAACTTTTATTTAACAGTGCCAAACAGACAGCAAATAACTGTTGGTGCCTAAACTGTTCCTTTAATAACGCAAGTCCCAATACAACATCACATGATGGTTTATTTTTATTTAAGCTTACATATGCATAAGGCATCAGAATAATAAAGATGAATGGGTGAAACATCATGATAGATCCATTGACCTGAGAGAAAATAATATAACTGGAAAGTCTCAAACAAATCCACATGTCACTCTTTGTCTTTTGGTGAGTCACAGAAAGCATGTAATGTGTATTAGATGCAGTTTCTCACCACTGGGAGTGTTAATGTTTAGGATTTTTAGAATAGGATAAACACAACATAAACTCTACAGCACAGAAACACCCAGGAACTCACCAGGTAAATCCAACCTGCGCCTAAATGTGCCTCATCTTGTGCTAAGAGGCGCAGTGCATTGCGGGAAACGAAGTCACAGGGACAGTTTTATGCCTTCAATGAAATACGGGACGAGACTAACAATCCCAGAATGCGTCGCTGTAAGAACGTCGCGCATGCCCAGTGCTATGTGTGGGAGTCTGAGCGATATTAGCAGCGAGAGAGGGGGGTCTAGTCCGAGCTCGCCGTTCTGGTAAGGTTCATTTCTTTTTGGGCGTTACGCCATTTAGGTCACCGAGGTTGTAGATATTATTGCGCGATCGAGCAGAATTGACCGAGCTCCTTGTGTGAAGATTAGGGGGGAGAGTTCCGCGCATACCGACCCCCGTTCCGGCAGCTACAGGTCAGGCTGTATATGCCTATACGGGTATATTACCCACAATGCATTGGCACCTACTGGCAGCAGCCTCCTATTGGGATAACATCAGGTCAGCCCTTATTGTCTGTGCTGCTTATGATACAGGGATCTGCCTGGAGCTTCCACCCCGCAGTGTATCAGTGGGTAGATGCCCAGTGCACCTCCATGTAGAGATACAATGCAGTGAGGCTTGCCATGGCAACCAGAATCTCCCTCTTGGCTACAGCAGTGTTTTTCAACCTTTTTGCTTCAGGGGAACCCTTTTGTGTCATCATATTTCTGGCGGAACCCCTAAAGAAACCCCGATTTCTGGCGGAACCCCTAAAGAAACCCCG
>WMED01019234.1:0-12484 GCA_019650415.1 Pipa parva | reverse complement strand
TCCGTTGGTCTGAGGGACCATGAACTGGCCCCCGGTGTAAAAAGTTTGGGGACCCCTGGTGTATGGTATTTGCAGTGCATCAGTTGAAAGAGTCACAACATACAGCATTTTTTGGGAGGTGGTTGAAGGAGTTAGTAGAACTTATTTGTTGGTGTAACCATTTGCCCTTTGTTTTCACAGTCAGTTCCCCTAAACGCATACCTCACTGTGCCATTGTTAACCCTTTCCTGCCATACAGTTGATTTTGGTACATGTTTTGTTGGACAAACCAGGACACAAGAGGTTTACCTGCTGAATAAAAGTGGATCAGATAGTTATTGGACTGCTTTGTTTGGTAAGTTGTAGGCTAATGTAGTCTCAGTATCAACAGAATTGGAATTTATTTTATTGAAATGTTGAATATTTAGCAAAGAATTCAATAATGTGTTCAGGGCCCCATGTGTGAATCATATGCCCTAAAGCGATGTATATAATATTTACAGTAGTAACTATAAGCTTTTAGTACAAATAAAGCCACAGGCTGGCTGGCGTGCTTTCTCCAATCAGGTCTCACTAATGACACAGAAATTGTAAGAAAAATCATTCAGTGTCCAGTACAGTTATTTGTATGTATTTATGGGTAGGTTTCATGATTTAAAGAAAAAACTTGAACTTATTTTTCCCTTTTTTTTCTTTTTACAGACAAGCAAGAGAGAGATAGTGATCGTGTAATATTTTCCATCTCTCCTACTTGTGGAAAGCTTGAGGCATATGGAAGACACTGTTCAGGCAATAGAGAGACCTTGCTTATTAGCTTTATTCCAAGGTATGCAAGGATTCTGGGAACAGGATGCCTATACATTTTTCTGTAATTAGTAATGATGCCATTATGACAGGCAAGGACACTGGTACCTCTAGAAACTGAACGTATACTGCAGTGGACTTACACTATTACAGTTAGAAGCAGTACAACTCTTTTCTACACTAAGAGGGTTATTCTCTTTAGTCCAAATTGTCACATAAAAGTGTGAATTCACCAGCTAAACACAGTCACAATAGACTGCTACTGTTGCAGTCGTGTCTTTATAATGATAATATTGTCAGTCTCGACTTTACTATGGAAATATTGTCGCAATTGCGACTTTACAATGGGAGAATTGCTGCAGTTGCGGATTTGCTATGGGAATCCGTTGTTTGAGAATTCAACAGCCAAAGTTGCACCTTAGTGAATCACCCCTTAGATCAAGGGTCGTAGCCTTTGAGCAGATATGGCTCTATTGATGGCCGCATCTGGCTCTTTGAATGTAAGGAGTGGCGCTCACATGCACTGCTCATTATAGTCTGCCTGCTAATCGCCGGCAGGCGCTGTAGAGAGAAAAAGCTCTCTCAGCTCTTCCGGGTTGCTAGCTAATCCAGAGCCGCTGACGTCACCGCGCTTCCGAGTTGCTAGCCAATCCAGAGCCGCTGACATCACCTATGTGATGTCAGCGGCTCTGGATTCAAAAGGGCTGAGGGAGCCACGTGTATATGGCTCTCTCAGTGGCTTGCTTAGCAAACCCGAGCAACCAGTGGACCACTTTTATGCCTGGAGAGGTTTAGGACTATAAAGTTATTTTATTTCAGAGAATTTAAAACCACATAAATATCAAATGAATACCAGATGCAAATGATCTTTGCGAATGAGAATGTTTATCTACAATATGTTAGGGTGAGGTGAAGATCACTTTGCAGTTATGAAGACCTGATAGTAATATAACTATAGAGCAATGTCATATGAGGTGGTATTGCTCCTTTTCTGTGAAGCAGACCACAGTGTTCAGTTCCACTATTTACTTACATTGCTACAGCAGTGGTATTACTCAAGTATCCAGCTACAGGTGTTATACTGCCAAATGGCCTGAGGCCACACTTGAGTGGTTGATGAGCGGTTCAACTGTAATAGATAATGCCAGTAAAGTAAAGAGGGGATATGCATAAGGCAGGTTAAAAAACAAGAAATGCATAGCACCCGTCCATCCATTTGTTTAATGATACAAGCCATATATCACAAGTCAGTCTGTAATGTTGGTTCTGTCCTTTGTTATTTATGCAGATCTTTTTTGTTTCTCAATTTTAGACAAAACACAGAATATGGGGCCAATGTAATGATCCATGGCATGCTGGGAGAACGACCCTTACAAATGCAGATTAAAGGGCAAGGCTCCTATGATGAGAAATATGAGGTTCCATAAAAACTCTAGAACAGCCTCTATTTTACCAAGTTTTTTATTTAAGAAAAAGTATGCTGTTATCATATTGGTGTGTTTTTTTAGGCCATTCTGTCTGTAAATTGCTATTTGCTTGAACTATCTTAGAAACCTCTATCAGAGTCCCAAAACTGCGTAACTACAGTCCTGTGCAACCTGGTCTATCTTTGAACATCAGCCCTCAATTTTAGAAAATAGCAATAGATGATGACCACTAGCCAATGACTTAATTATGGGAAGCTATATAAAAAGTGCTTGTGTAACTTTATGTATATGCATATCCATTTATATAAATCAGCATTTTATATCACATTCAAAGTGTAGGCCCTGTGATTGTGAGATACATACAAGGATACATAGTGTATTATATCTTCTATAGTGTCTTATATGGAGATGTTATGCTTAGTGGCTGTACTTCAACAAAACCTGTTACCCCAAACAGCCTGTATCTCCCATACACAGTTCTCTCACAGAGCTGTTGCCCAAAAAATCCAGATTTTGCCATCACAGCTGAGATTGCTACAAAATAGACAACTCCTGAGGAAGGAAAAGGATTCCGAAACGCGTTGAGTTGGGGAGGATAATAAACAAAGCTGTCCGGACTTACCTACGACTGACCTGTAAATCGGATGTACCCCCTGAGACACGCTTGTACTGAGAGACTAATACAGCCATTTTAAATGCGATTATCTCACAGTCGCTTGTGAGTATATTTTAACCTTTTATTGTTACTATTAAAAAGTTTAATACACTATGGGATGCATTTGGTTTCTTTGGAGGGTCAGATGCTGATGCTGCTTTGAGAGGAAGATATCATAAGAACTACAGAAGGTTTCCATAAGTTTGTGACTACAGGCCTTTAATTGTTTTATATCTGGTGAGCGCATAAATATCACAATTTGCCGGCACATGGTGTGTGTGCATTAATTTATCACTACTACACTGTATTTTTTATTGGGACATTTGGTTTCCCCCTTGAAATTATTATTGTACCACAGATAAAGCACTATTTAGTGCACCTTGTTTTGTTGCGCTTCTCCACAGTGTGATTTCTACAAAATAGCCCAATTTTCTACCACAGAGTCAACATTGCATGCATCTAACTACCCCCCTACAACCCAGATTTCCTACACACAGCCCCAAATGGCCAGTAAATAGCACCACAAAACCCAAACCCCCCTCTAAGTGCTCACACACAGTCTGGATTGCCTTAGAACAGATTAGTAGACACCTCGGATCACAAGCAAACAATCTGGATATCTCCAGTCCAGTTTGCACCACATTACTTACATTACCGCCACACAACCCCCCACAAGGCCTGCCACAGAGCCCAAATGTCCCTTAATAGCTTATCATATAGTATGGATTATTGTTTTACTCACTTCTGCCCTGTATGTCATTTCTCTGTAGAAAATGTATTGATATAGCAACTTTGTTGACTACAAAAAATAAATAGATCTCTATCTAGTTAAATTTGCATGCCAGAATACCTTTTTCACTACAGTATATACTGTATGTTGTAAAGAATGTATTTTTGATACAAGTTAATTTTTTAGTTGCCATCCTTTTGATGATGACAGTAGGGTGAATGAAAAATCTTTCAGAACATGTTTAAAAGGCCAACAAATGTACAAAATGAGTTTGATTGTCTCTGATCTAATGATTGTTAAAGACATGAAAACTTTACATCAGAAAGCAGTATGTAATATTTAATAAAGCAGATTATCACAAAAATAAACTGGTTTACCTAGGGTTTGCAATATAATTAACATAATGATTAAAGAACATTCCCGTTTGAGTTGCAAGAAAAAAATAAAGATACTGCATCTGTACTATTCATGTGTGATTAGAGCAATAATAAAACCCTGGGACCAACAGACATGGGTACTATACATCTGTGTTGCCTGACTCTGAGATATGGGTCAAAACCCTAAGGGCCTCATTGACTATAATTCTTAGAGGTGCAATGTCAGGCTCATTGAGAAGATGCCCAGCAAACCCTACAGATACATGTTGTTTAGTGTCCCTGGGGGAGGGGGCCACTATTCCCCTGTCTCAAAATCACATTTATGGGTGTCATATCTCAAAACATTGTTTGCCAATTTACGAAGCACCAGAATTATGTAATAAAAAGGCAACTTACCCAGAAAGATCTTTTTTGGTGTGCAGCCCTATATTTCTCTACGTTCCCAAAGTCTTACCCCACATTGATATGATAATCCAACTATTGATTCTATTCATTGGTCTCGGTGGTTCTACACTAGTGGAATTTTTTCAGTTTGCGGTGAGATTTTGTTATTGATTTATATAACTTTTGACTTTTTTTACAAAATCGAGGTATTTTATTATTATACGTCTAAAAACATTTAGTGAAATGTACTAAATAGCAGTAGTCCCTGGTAGTTTTATATTCTTTTGCATTTTTTTAACCATTTTACCTACTTACTGTTTTTTCTTCGTATTTCAAACAAAAATAAAATTTTTGAGACAGTGTGTGTATGTGTATAACTGTGTGTGCCAATATATGTGCTTATGTGAGTGTGTTTGAGTGTATTTTTTTCCCTAAAATTATCACTAAAAATTGGTACAGCAGCTGCTCTGGCCCCTGCAATGAACATGATGATGTTTCAACCATTTATCACCACCGGTGAGACAAGTGGGAGGGACTTCATGCTGTCTTCTCAGTCAGCCAGCGCTGTGAAGAAGCATCGGGTGCCAGCTAATTACAGCACAGCTCATGCTGTGACTGTAGCAATTCACCACTATAACTGATAAGGTTTTTAATAAGTCTCTTATTTGATTCCTTTATTTCTCCTTCAACCTCTCATGCCTGAGGCAACCCCAGTGCTGATCTCTGCAGCCATCGCTACACACTCACTTGGCATTTTTTAATACACATAAATTCATAAGAACATTATGAGCTTTATAAGAGATGCCCTCTCTACAGCAGTTTAAAGAGCAGCTGCTGTATAGAGACAGCTGCATGCAAATTTCTCTACTATCCTCTACTCTAGGGCCTTAACAGTAGCTGCCCTCTACATATTTCTACAGCATTAATTAAATATACTTATTATATTATACTAATAATATGCCTGCCACATACCCCTGTAATTTATGTATTGTATTGAACCGACTTAGGAACCGAAACACTGCACTGATCTTCAGTATGCAGATATGCTTACATATGCAGCACTTACACATACCCGGCGTGATGATGTCACGCTTACATATGCGGTACTTACACATACACTGTGCATACACGTACCTGGCATGATGACATCATCGCGCCGAGTATGTGTATGTGCCGCGTAAGTGCAAGTTCAGCGTTTGTTCACATATCTGCATTCTGGAGAGCGGCGCAGTGTCTCGGTTCATAAGACCATTGGAAATGTTTGTTTTCCGATGGTCTTAAGCGACCCCTGTGAAAAGGTCATTCGACCCCCCAAAGGGGTCATGACCCACAGGTTGAGAACCGCTGCTTTAGGCGAAGGAGAAAAAAAAAACTAATAAAAATGAAGGAGATGTATCTCTCTGAAAGTATTTATAACCTTATCCCCAAGGAAGAGGTAAAAGTATCCAAGCCACCAAGGTAAGCATAACAAAGATCTGGAAGTCACAGAGATACTCTTATTACTAAAGGAGCTTGGACCTACGAAGGGCTCTTAATATAATAAAACGAATGTAGAAATACTATTGTCAGGTTTACCCACCACAGGAGGAATAGGAGACAGCAGAACAGGGATATTACCCACAGTGAACTTGACACTAGCTACCACCAGGGGGCAGAGTCTAAGACGCTGCTGGTCTTCACCTAGAGCTCCCACAAAGGGACTTAGGATTTAGCAACGGGCAACGTCCAGGTCGCAGTTCCTGGGGTAGCTGTTCACTGATGGAGATATTGGTAGGAGCAGGCTCTGGAAAAGGGCAAACTGTATGGAGAAAACAGGCAGGCAGGCAGGATACTAAACAGGAACAGACTATTACTGTAGCTTTTAGAACTGGCAGACAGGAACTAAAAAGGAGCAAACTATAGCTATAGCTTTAATAAGGCCTAGAATCCAGTACTAGCACACGACTGGCACTTATATTCTCCATAAGTGAAAATAGGAAAATTAAAGTAATATACAGTATACACATAATTTTATGGTAACAATCAGACACAAGTAGTACTGACTGCATAGTTTTAAAAGGTGACTTTTCCCCTGAAGCCACCACAAAGCCTTTAAACAATATTATAACAGGTGTAAACCCATAGGCAATACACAGCAGTTGCCCCATGTCAATATGTGTATAATCTGCATAAATCTGCAGTCATTTGCCTTGGACAAAATTCATGAAGCTTTTGTAAGGTAATTTCAGTGATTGTAGTATTTCACAGTGAAACTGGACAACGTACTGGTGTATAAAAATATTTCTACAAATGATTCCAACCAATACACTAATGTACACTGTTAAAAGATAATACTACACAAATTAAACAATAATAATATTGTGAAACATGCAGTTATAGGAAAATCCACCAGTTTCACTGGTGATCTCAGGAGCTAAAAGTAGTATAACGTGACCTGTTTTCCTTAATATAATAATAAGCATTAAAGAAAACACTGACATTCCAGGGTTTCGCAACCTATTTTAAGGCTGTTTTTAGATTAGGTATTTCCTTTCTCAAGTAAAGCATTATAATAGCTTTCCTGAAAGATTTTCATTTGGCGATTGTGAATTTTGAATTGTTTAAAGGGGAACTATAGTCAAATTACATCTTTATATATGTAGTACTATATCTTAGTGAGAAACGTTTCTTCCCAATAGATGTGTAATAAATTATCCAGCTTCAGATGAAACAGCACTAGAAAACTCCTGCATCAGGAAAGGTGTATGTGAGGTGTACTGGCCAGTTTTCCATAAAAGGATTTTTGCCTAATATGTAATGTAACGCCTATGCACAATTTAGCTTTCTCAGTCCAAGACTCTAATCTCCTGCATTTCAGGAATGTAAACAAATCGCACACATTTCCTTTAATCAGTGCTGTGTAATAAATCATTCTGCTTAACATGAAACAACTACTGGGCAGACACTTCTCACTAAGGTATAGTATTGCATACTGTATGTAAAATTGTAATCTGACTATAGATCTCCTTTAAGAGGAACTGGTTAAATGTATGCTGCTTCTTTAGACATTTTGTTGTTCAATAAAAATATCTCTCTCTTAATGTACTTTCAAATACAAGTTCTGAACAAAATTTTCCACATGGTCCATTACAACATCTAGATCAGCCTCACAAATGTTGCTCTTTTTATTCTGTGCTTTTTTAAGCATTTCTAAGAGAGTCTCATGGGATGGAGGTAATGGCTGGATTGAATTCAACAGGTGAAGCTGACTTAATGGGTTTGGATGAATTTCATCAATTCTTAAAGCTTGTAGAATAGCAGGTGCAAACTTGGAATAATGAGCTGTGCATGATATAATAACTGGACAAGTTCTGTCCTGCAATCGATCTGCAACTACTTTTGCAACAGCTGTATGCGTGTCCAGAATGTACCCTGTGGCACTATAAACAGAACTGATCATTTCTAAACAATCTTTTTCTGAACACCAGCCACTGATTATATCTTCCTGGATATGGTGAAGTATATTTTTTGGCAATTGATAATGGCCTTGATTCTGCAACTGGAGAATGAGTTGTTTCACAAGTTCACCATCACCATTTGTTAGCAGGTGCATATACCGTTCTAAATTAGAAGACTTCAGAATGTCTATGGCTGGTGAATATGACGGCAGTATTTTTTTCCCCCTTAGATCATAATGTCCTGTTTTTATAAAATCAGTCAAAACATGATTTTGGTTAGAGGCACAAATTAATTTTCTAATGGGAATTCCCATTTGCTTTGCATACAGTGCAGCTAGAATGTTTCCGAAGTTTCCTGTTGGAATGCAAACATCAACTAAACTTCCAAATGAAATAATTCCTTGGCCAACAAGATCAAGATAAGCTGATGCATGATAAACAACTTGAGGAAGAAGCCTTCCCCAGTTAATGGAATTAGCCGTACTTAAAACTGTTCCATACTCTGCAGTAAGAAATCCAGTATAACCCGAATTGCTAAATACTTGTTTTATTGTGTTCTGACAAAAATCAAAATCAGATCTGACTGCTAATCCTAAAGTATTCTGCCCTTCACATGCAATCATTTGCATTTTCTGAGCCTGGCTAATCCCATTTTCTGGATACAGGCAAAACACACCAATCCTTTTCTTGTCAATGTCAGAAAGGCGTCCAAAACCATCCAAAACAGCACTTCCTGTGTCTCCTGAGGTTGCTACCATTACTAAATAGTTACATGATTTTGGAATGCAGTATGCAAAAAGGTGAGGCATGAACTGCAATGCAAGATCTTTAAATGATGCAGTTGGGCCATGAAACAGTTCAAGAATAAACTGATTTCCCTCCAGATGTCTTACTGGGGCTATTTTACTACAAGAAAAGTTTTCTCCATAAGATTTTTCAATTATCTGTCCCAGCACAGAAGCAGGGACATCAATAGGATGTATGCACCTTTCCAGTATTACCTGAGCTCTTTCAGCATATGTGAATCCAACTAGTGTTTTCCATTCTCCTTCAGTAAGTTTTGGTAGACCATGTTCTGGAACATAGAGTCCACCATCTGGAGCTAACCCCTCAGTAATGGCATCGCTGAAATATTTTGCTTGGTGCTTTATGGCATTAAAATTAGGATTTGCAGATCTAGTGGAAATAAAGATATCAGATTCTGCATTTTGGTATCTTACCACTTCACAAATTACTTTTTCAGCTAGATTTTCTATAGTATCCTCTGTCTGGCAAAGCACACGTACATCGTGCCATTTTGCATAAAACTCCTTTCTTTTTTTAAGTATATCACCAATGGAAGCTCCAGACTTTTGGCCAACAATACGATCCACTTTCATTTTTTCCAGTCTATCAATGATATCCTGTGTAGAAGCATCAAGATAAACAACTATCCCATTTTGTTTTATGTGTTCCATACTTCTAATGTTAAGAGGATTGGATCCAGAGAGGGAAATGACACTTCCAGATGTTGAGAATTTTAAAAGGGCTTTTGCTTCCTCTTCTAAAAATTGCTCATCACCAACATCCTGTAATTTTTTTGAAACACTCATATTCCAGTCTTTTTCAAGGACATCGTCATCAACATCTACAACAGGAAGGCCCAATTTTTGGCCAAGCATTTTGCCTACTGACGTTTTCCCAGCACCCGGAGGTCCCATCAGAATAAGGTTTCTGTCCCCAACAAGAGACTGAGTTGAAAAACAGAATTTCTGTTGTTCAAGCAATGCCAAAGACTTGGAAAACAGTAGCTTAAGCATGTTGTTTCAAGTATGCAAAAATAAGTAAAAGCAAGAATGTCACTAGATTTATACGTTCCAAGCTGATTTTCAACACCACCTTGTATAATTAATCCATCAGAAAAAAATTCACTGAAAAACAAAATTAAAATAAATGTAAAATGGCATGTACCAAAACAATTAAATCTGCAACTTCTACAGCAAGATTAAAGTGGTTTATATCACATATACAAAAAGTTTACAGTCTGTTTTTGTTTTAAAGGGGAACTATAGTCGCAAATCATACTTACCTGATTGATCTAGCAGCAGTACACATTCATCTGCCGATCCTGGGCTGAAGATTGTCAGATGTGTACTGCTGCTAGATTGATTGATCAGGTAAGTATGATTTGCCACTATAGTTCCCCTTAAAAAGATTAGACCACTGTAGTTATTTTTTCTAAAAGTAGATTCACAAATTTAAGCATTTGCAGCTTTTTATTTCTTAGAACAAAAAAAAAAAATGTTGTGGTGGTGGTAGAGCTTTCCACCTCTTGGTCACAACGAAGTTAAAATAAACATAGCATGTGAAATCAGGTCAGATTATTGTCTATGCAAAGACTTCTGTTGTACAATATTTTATCTTAAGATGTATCTACAGCTAAAATCCCAACATACAAAAATTATTCGAAAGTGGAAACCCCCTTTAATACAACTGCTCACCAGGATGTAAAATAGGCAACAAAATTTTTTCGAGACCATATCAATAAAAACAGCTTGGGTTAGTCATAAGCAGGAAAGAACAGTATTGTTAAACGAAGCAGTAAAACATGAAAGCACAAATAGTGCTCATGACTTTTATAGAATATTTTTTCAGTTCTTATGTACTATACTAACCTTGACAATATTAAGAAGCATAAACAAAACCGTATTGTGGAGGACAGCATCCCATTAATTTCAGTGGGTGAAAAGTGATTGTATTAAAGCCTGACTTAATGACAGGGCAGCAAACCTCAGGGTTGGATTATTGTCACAGTGGCCTCCCTGACAGCTCCGGTCACCAGGTGAATTATTACAGTCAGTATGGTGTGTGTAGTGTAAAGTTGGAATTACCTTCTCTCCGGTTGGGACCCAGCCTCTCAACACAACCACCGCAGCTTTGTGGGAAAGTGGTAGATTAAATGTTCTGTGTATAAAGTAGGTGCAAAATGATTCCAGGGAGGCAGAGTTGCAGATGAACAAAACAAAACACTCTTTATTAAACTTCTTCAGCGACATCCACAGTGCAAAACTTATCAATCAAGTCTTTCCTTCAATAAACATCAACACACATCCAAATATTATCCAGGAAATTTACATATCAGCTGACACTTTCCCCTCTACACAGTCCCATGTGGGGGCAATACTCTCCCTCCCTTAATCAAGGCTATTTATCCACTTTTCCTAGGGGTATGGGGCCACCTCCTATTTTTAGGATGTCTGATTGGATGCCTACTTATATATTCTATATCAACACTATTAAACATTAAACATAAGCCCTTGCCAGGCAGCAGGTGGCAGTGCTGTTCCACTATATAAAGATCTATGTCCCTTAGCTAGGTGTCAACTACAAATATGTATAGGTTATCCCTTTTCCTTTAGGGTGGTAATTATCATTCTGGGGTGAGAAGGGGAATAACTTTCGTAGTGTCCCTTTTGGGTACACTACACATGAATCACTAAAGCCTAGTAAATTGCATCTAAATAAGAATTCCTTTTCTTTTTTTTGTGGGGGGTGGGGAAACGAAACAATAATCAGATAATGTGATGGAAACCATAAGTGAGCTAGGTGTTTCCTTGCTCAGTCTAGTGCTGTCTGCTTTTAATGTGTTTCACATCTATATTTCAGAACATCAATAATTGATACATCCTATTTTGGGATAGCTGTGCATGTTCATTATGACAATGCAAAAGATCTCACTAGAGAGAAATAAATAGAAAATAGAAAAAAAAAAAAGAAAACAACATTGCACGGTGCCATAAACCATAACAAGCCATGATTAAATATTCCAGTAAAAGTGAATTGCTGATTGGTTGCCATGGGTAACAAGTTTTCGCTTAGGTTTCTCAGTATCTGTATATCTCAGTTAGATATTTGTTAGTGGTGGGCTGTTTAACCCTTTGTAATATATAAACAACAGGACAGTACTTTGCTTTTCATACGTGGTGACTGAATAAATGGAGTGATTCTCCCACTCAAGCACAGTGCAGTTTTGTGGTTGTTCATATATTGGTCCGAAACCTTGTTTATTTATTGGACTGTTAGTCCAATAAAAAGGTATCACCAAACACTGCAATACTCATTATATATATATATATATATATATATATATTAGATATAGATTGATGTACCAGTGGGAGAGACAGGCTCAGTAGAGCACATGGGGAGGTATACAGATATTTATAGGTGGATACACCAGTGGGAGAGACAGGGCTTATTAGAGCACATGTGGAAACGGGACACTCCCCCCCCCCCCCCCCCCCCCCCCCCCCCCCCCCCCCCCCCCCCCCACACACACACACCCACCCACACTGGGTGAGCTCATGGGGAGAGAGGTAGAAGTCTATGTGCTGTTGTAACAAAAACAGTGACGGCAAATGCCAGGCTGAGTTGACCCATGGGAATGGGCCCTATCATAGTGCCTCCCAGTGAGCTCCAGCAAATCGTACGTTTGGGTACAACAAAAATAAGATATAAATAAAATAATAAAGCAGTAATAATAATTTAAAGGATGATACCTCTGATGTTACTTGTCCTTTAAAGATGTTGTCCACTGTGGATCCCTTAGGTGTTGTGCAGGAAATAACTCCATCAGCCAAATAAGGTCATTTGCATTTCCAATAACTTTACTGTTTCCAAAACTGCAGTACAATAATCATCACACGAAAACTATA
>WMED01019233.1:0-12484 GCA_019650415.1 Pipa parva | reverse complement strand
AGATCATGTGAAAATATGATATTTGTGTCATTCTCAAATCTTTTGGCCATGACTGTACATCCATTTCCCCGATATTGTACTGCCCCTGACCATCTTTGTTGACCCTAACACCTCCTTTTCCCATACTTTGCTGCTGAGAATCCCCTTTTATCCAAACTGTGTTCACTCCATAATTGTAACCCCCTCTTACAGTTGACCTACCCCTGGCTTTTCTCCTTTAAAAAGAGGGCTTTCCCCTCAGTGGCTGTCACTTCATTTGAGTCAAGCTGCAGCTGGACACATCCACTGCTCATTTCGCATGCTGAGAGAAAGGGAGCTCCTAACAGCAACTTAATCAAACAACCGTGTCTAAAAAGTTGCAGAATGAGTTTTAATTTACATGGAAGATTTAAATTATTCATATACTCAAAGTATGACACCCAATGCATATGCACAATACAGCTTTACAGCATTATTTTTTTCTATTTTAATAAAGATGGCCATCATTTAACCTCAATACAGAGAGATTGGAGAATGAATGTATATTTTGAAGATTATGACTGCATTGTTCATTAACTTAACACCTCCAGGGTGAAATTTATTAAAGTCGTAAATTTTACCGATTGATTGAATTTTTGAAATTTCAAACGAAATTTCAAAATATCGATCGAAATTTCGATCAATCAATCGATCGATCACTTCGCCTTTTTATAGATTTCGCCCTGAGGGTGAAATTTATTAAAGTTGGAAAGACCGCTTTTTGTTTTATTCTCACGAGATTTCATTCGTGATCACGAGATCAAATTTTGTGATCCCGAATTTTTGGTTTTTCCATGGAAAGGTAGCCATGGTACTAATGAAAAGCATGGCTACCTATCCATGGAAAAGAATTCAAAAACTCGAGATTGAGAAACTCTCGGTAAAGCGGTTTTTCTGAGTTTAATAAATTTCACCCATTTATTGTTGTGCTACCTTTAGCATTTCCTCATTAGCAATATAGAGCAATAATACACATCTGTGTATCACAGGCAGTAAGGAAAAATAGACTTCCCATGACCCATTTATGCAATTCAAGGTGAATTTCTCTATTCTCTAATTAAACTATTTGCTTAGTTAGATGTACAAATCAGGAATTGGGCTTTGTCATGTGAAAATAAATGACGTAAAAGAATTGTAGTCCAGCAAATGATTCAAAACATATAAATAAAACTAAAATTATATGTGGTGTGTGCAGTACAACTAGAAATGCAATTGACCATATACCACAGAATTGTGGCAAAATTGCATACACTACTTCTGAAATGGAGTTGTCATTATGTGACAAGTTAAACTTTATAAGTAATTATATACACCTTTTTGTTAGGAATTTGGGGCTAGGAGCTGTTTTTCTGTTAACACAAGCTATTGCAAAGATATCTTTAATGGCTTAGATCATGTCTTACTTGCTGAATGCTTCTCAAACAACACAGTTCCAAAACATCACAAGTGGCCTTTGATGGAAGCCCTCACTAGAGACTTTTAGAGAAAAGGCCGATGATGCAGAGTGGCTGAAGCCATTCAAGAGATAAATAGTTTAATATCTTGGGAAATACTAAGTGCTAAAAGGTTCTTGAAATAGATGCCTCATATTTTTTAAGGTTTAAAAGACAAGAATTATGCCACTGGATTTTTTTTTGTCTTGATATTTCCCATCCAGAGAGAAATCCCTAGTGAACAATCCTTAGCCTAAAGGCAGTTACTTAGCACAGTACAACTTGTCAGCAAAGCCTAAAGTGTATGTATTTATAACTTTACCCTCTTATGACTTTATTATGAAGACAAGTTGTTGACCATATAGTACACACACTCGCTCACATACATTTATATACAAGAGATTACCATAGAACGTTATTCCCCAAATTTCAGACTTAACTCCCTTTTAAAATACCTGGAAATGAATTCCTTTTATAGGTCTGGCTAATGACTTTTCTTATTGTGAGAGCACCATTTATAATGGGGTTTTTTTCCCTTTGGTTACAGCATTGAATGTGTTTAGACAATTGGTTAATGCCATTAATAATTACAATGCTTTGCAATGTGCAGTTCAAAAAATACAGTGTATATATACCAAGTTATTACTTACTCTCACTCTCTTTTTCTCTGTGGGCGAAATTTATTAAAGTCGTAAATTTCGATTGATCACTTCACCTTTAATTTCACCCACGTGTATATATATATATGTGTGTGTATATGTATGTATGTATATATATATATATATATATATATATATGTGTGTTTATATATATATATATATGTGTGTATATATATATATATATATATATATATATATATATATATATATATATATATATATATATATATATATATACACATTTAGTTTGTGTGGCTTAGCAACATTTGCTTACACAATAACATTTTTCACATTTGGTCGCACACTGGTGTTGATGACAGTCAGGAGTTTCAGCTTTACCTGAAGAGAGTTTTACCAACAAAAAACTTAAAGTTGTTACCAAACAAAGTTTAAAAAATTATATATAGATATAGTGTATTTATATATAAATGGTAACTTCAAAACCATAGTAGTTTGAATCAGTTGACAGGTCTTAGTAAGTTACATCTATGTGCAAACAAATACAATTAATTATTCTTGGACTAAGACACACACACAATTCACCCCTATCATTCCATTTGAGAGTTTCTGCCTGAATTATGACATGCTGCAACTTTGGTGCATTTTGATTAGTTGGTAAAATGAGTGGGGTTTTGTAGGTAGGTGATTAAGGTGCAAGGAGCTTGTAGAAAAGGTTGAGCAGTGAACAGTTTTTTTAAAACATTGAATTAGGTGGCAGGTAAGTGAGCTACTTTATTATGTAAATGTGTGGAGGTATATTTAGTTCTTCTTTAACCTGGATACACACAGGTATCTAACTGCAGATTTAAGTTTTAGCCAAAACATCAGGTGAGAACATTCTTGTATAAAGAAGCCAAAACCATCATCAGTACACTTTCAGATTTGTTAGAGTCAAACGGGTCTTTTTTGTCCGTGTTTGGAAACCCCTTCTGCTGATGATTTTATCTGCATTTATTTGAGTACATGGGCATACCATTGGCCACATTCAATGAACTAATTGTTTGGTTGATTGTCTAAGTTGTTGAATCTGCATTTGTTGTGAGATTTGTCACATATGTGTTATCTGCCCATGTATTGCCAGGTTAACTAATCAGAAGGTCACACACAGGGGTACTGAAGAGCTATTGAAGATGGTAGTCAAAGCCTAGTATTTATACTGGGTCCTTTCACAATCTGAGGTAGCCTTCAAATAGACTTAAAGCCCAAAACAGCTCAGAGCAGGCTTGCTTTTTCCTCAGTGTGGAAATTTCATGCATCTAGCTTTCAGCAAGGATTAATGACATCATCTATCATAATGACGAATTGGTTGATTGCTGGCTGCTGGTGACAACTTTGGAGGAGATGCAAGATATAAAAGAAAGTTTCTCTGAAATGTGTAAAAGTAACAGGATGAATACAGAGCACACAATGAGATGTGGGTCATTAGCTTAATTGAATTTTGTCAGTTCATACCCAGGCAATTGATAGATATATGAGCTCATGGATGATTTATGTGATAAATGATTTCAGTATTTTATATGTTATATTGTTGCACATAATACATTACTGTGCATGATATGGTTATTGGAAAATTCCTTTTATTTCTTACTGCATGGGACATAAAGTGTGTTTCACAGTCTCAACTCTACCCATTTCCTTTCTGTATTACCATTTTTCTTGAACTTTGTACTTAAGTGGGCCATGGCATCAGTTTCTAAGAATAGTTTTTTGGTGTTTTTTAATGCAACCATTTCTTAAACATTGCACTAATTACAGACAGTTAAAAAGATGTCTAAGTAGCATTCTCCAATACAAATCATGAGCTGAGATCAAAATAAGGAGCTCTGTGAGTTTAATGGGAATTGCTTGTTTGCTAAAGGCTATTTTCCAGCAGTGTAGCCAAGTGTCGCAAAAAAAAAAAATCATTTCCTAAAGTAAGAGAAAGTAAAGTTCATGGAGCAAAATAGAATTTTTTTATATTTCCTGTTTACTTTTTACAGTCTGAACACTGCATGTTGTAAGAAATAAAAAGTACATATAAACAATTTGTTTATCTAGTTAGGGTTTAGACATGCTGCACACTGAAGTAGTTTTTATGTAGTACACTTTTTTATTGGCGCTTGTTTGCTCTGTGCCAGAGCACCTTTGTGGAGAATTAGGTTACTTTTCCTGTGGATTTTAATAAATAACACAAAGAAAATCAAAATTCCCATTACTCACATACATCACTTGTAAGAATGTTAACTTTCTGTTCTTATCTTTACTGATAGCAGCCATGTAGTTCGGCATACCTCATTCAGTCCCATTTTTCATTTGGTGCTTTACATAAAGCATATACAGGAACTGTGCCCTAATTGCCCCATTTTTAAAGCTAATTTTTACTTTTTGTTTTTACTGTTCTTTTAAAGCTTGCCTGCCTGAGGAAAGTGCAATTTGATATGAATCAGAAGTGTTAGTATAGTAGCTAACCTATTTGCAAAAATGTTAGCATAGATTTTCAAGTTAAGAAAAAATTCCTTAAATAAGCAATCATTCGTTTAGTTTAAAATGATTTGTAGAATCCATTACTGATATAGTTTACATTTACACTTTGATTTGTCATTCCAAGTGGCATCTAACAAAAGGTAACCTATAAAATCTGTCCAGTCTTCAGTTAAAACAATAGTAAAGAAAGGAACAGGGATCAAGTTATGTGTAAACCTGATTTTAACACCTGAATAGACTGATGTTTATCAGCCTCGCAAAATCTGGAACAACAATACTTTGAGTGTAATTATGTCTTTGCAAAAGAAAAAAAAAAACAACCAACCACTATCCAACAGGACCTTTAAAATGCAGTAGGGTTGAATTTCATTAGCATGATTCTATGACCCCAATGGATCAGATGATTGCAATAGCAGATTTCAACACCTCTCCATTGGAAATTAAATATAAGAGTTTTGACATTCAATACAGTGTAACTATATATATATATATATATATATATATATATATATATATATATATATATATATATATATATATATATATATATATATATATGTAAAAGTTAAGATAGAGTGGTCGTGTTAGTCCACAGATGCAAAAATATAATTATTGGATTATTGGAGTTCTTGGTGATACCTTTTTTTTTAACAATCGACTAGCGTTCATTTTGAAAAGACAAGCTCTCTAGAGGTCCGTCCTCTCTTGTTTAAGTCACAAGCAATATATATATATCTTCTGTAAATCAGGGCCTAAAGAAAATGAAATACAACTGCAATAATACATTTTCATTTTTTTCAGTAGTGAATTCCTTTATTTTTCCATGGGGGTAAGAATACTTTATTTTAAAGTCAGGCCTCCATTTTGGCCTTGTATGCAGAGATTTGCCAGGAATTAAAACCTACAGGTAAGATGAGTTAAAATGAATTCCCCCAAAGGTCATGTACAATTCGAAAGGTCTATTTCTTCAGACTTCAGTGGTGTCCTGACTTACAGGGGTAAGGTTGATTTTCTATACACTTCTAGAAGCTATATATATATATATATATATATATATACACTGTATATAGTGTAGTCAGACTGTATTGAATGTCAAAACTCTTATGTTTCATTTCATTGCAATCATCTGATCCATTATAGTCAATGCATGTATCATTGTTCACTTGCCACACTAGACATGTATTTTCTTAAGATGCCCACACACATTGAAATCTGGTTAACTAAACTGATTGCCATTGATTTGATTAAACTCGATTAGGTCACAAAGAGATGGACAAATTCTACTTAATCCTGTAGTTAGTATTTACCACAAGTCTGACTTCCAATTAACCTTTAATATATGGAAATGGTAACTTTGTACATAGTTTGAACATGCCTGGATACATGGATAACTAAATTGCAGTATGATTGATCAGTCCATAGCTAGAGCAGTCAGATTAGATGAAATGTAGGCTCTGTTTGGGGCAGCATTTACCCCACACAGATACAGACAAAGATAACTGACTAACAAAATTCTATCTAGGAAATATTTTTTATTTATTTAAATTTTGAACCTGTCACTTTTTTTTTATTATTATTATTTATTCATTCTTATATAGTGCTACTATTTTACGCAGCGCTTTACAGAGATTCATCATTCACTTCACTTCACTTGTTATTTTACTTTGTTTGAAATTAGATAAATCTCCTCAATTCACTGCGTAATTTAGTCTGTGATTATTTTCACAATGGCCTAAGTTTCTAAACATTCTATGATTATATGTTCCGGAGAAGTACATTGGCGTTGGTATCTTTCATGCATTCAGTGAGCATGTTTCCAGTGGGAACATTTTTAGGATATTAAATCCACATCAGGATTAAAGTGGACCTGTCAGTGCTCCAATGTCAGACTTGAATCTCAAGTCGGGTTGAGCCTGGCTAAAAGAATGACTGACATAAAATTTACTCCAATCAGATCCCTTAAATCATGATATGATTGGAGGAGCTATTATGTCAATCATCACTTAGCTCCGCCCATTCCAACTTTTGATTCAAGTCAGACGTCGGAACAGAAAAGAAGTAGGGAGTTTACTTCTTTTACTACAGTCTTAACTGGACCACTTTAAATATTACTGGCATTATATCAAATATTTTAATACCTAAACCCAGTGATTTATTTCATGTGAACATATTTTATAATGTCTGATCACCTTTTTTATTTGTTATTGTAGAGTATTTTAGATACAGCCATCATCTAGTTTCAGTACAGTGATGTATCTTACCCACAATGTTTGCTGCCTTGCCTAAGACATTAATTTCACACATTGTTGCCTAGTCTATAATACTTTGGGTCGCATGCAGCAAAGCTTTTTACACATGAAATTGATAACTGCTTAATGGAAAAACCCCATGACATGACACATCTGTGCTTCCCATTGTTATACAACACAGAAATATACATTTAATAGTCTTTATTTCACATTTTTATGTTTGTTAATAAAATATAGTTATCAGCTTAGGTATGATATATGTAGGTTTTTCTCACTAATTAATTCACTGGTTTAGCGCAGGGCCATACTATCGTGTCCACACATGGTGACTTTTTAAAACAGTTCTTTTTTTTATTATTTAGAAAAGTCTCAACCCATAAGAATTTATGTAAAATGCTGGTGTACTGCCACACTTGTGTTACATTCTGTGATTAAAGTTCAGAACTGCTGTAGGCAGGATTAAACAGAGCTTGTTGCATAGGTGTCTTGGGGGCAAGAAATTTTCCCGGGAAGGCTACTGCAGTCCCCAGCCTCCATCCCCTCCCATGCTGTTAGCAACTGCCACTGTGTTCATTCCTACCCCCAGTGTGGCATATCGGGAGTACGGTAGTTCAAGCCTTCTGACATGCTCCTCTGTCCTGCCCACATCACTACAAAGGCTTCATCACATGACTTTATCCTGGCCTGGTGCCACCACTTCTGGAGCTTGTTCTGCAGACGCCCAAAAACAAGTTGTGGACCAAGACTTTTCTTTTGGGTGAAAAGTCACCAACCATGAAAATGCTAGTGGGGCCCTAACCTTGAGCTCAGTAACATGTTGCTTTGAAATGCTTACTCCCTAGATTATGTACTTGCAATTGTGGCTTGTGTTGTCCTGGCATCCCCTATAGGAGATTCATTTTTATATAGAACTTGAGTTTATTTTTTTAAGTGGCCTTTTGGTGGGTTTACTGCTGTAACTGTCTTATTTGAACTTTTTACTAAAACCCCATTATCTGTAATGACGGTTGAACATGGCTGATAGATAAATGGAGGGCCTCTGAATATGGTGAGTTTGTAAAAGGGCAGGTAGTAATTGAGCAATCTTTATAATGTGATTTTTTTTTCTTTTTAAGGTGCTACTTTTTCCTATTAAATAAAAGAGCATGTTTTACCACCTAGATCAGCTAATGGAGTTTGAGCACTCAACAGTATCTGAAAGAAAAGATGATCTCAAAATCTGTGATTCATTTGCAGTGAAATAGTCACACACATTTAAGGATGTAACTGTGTATTAATGTAAAAAAAAATGAAGCCCCCAATAGCTGGCAGTATTTTTTTGCAGGTAGTGAGTGACATGATACTTGGGCTTCTTTGCTTAGCTGAACTTTGACCTAAGATGGCTTTTTGAACAGTATTATTTTTTTTTTTTTCATGATCCTGGGAGTAATAAAAACCAAAACAGCATGCCCTGCTTTGAAAATGGAGATGGGTCAATGTCTCCTTTGAAATTACACTTTTGTTGCAGGGTAATGGATAATTTGCAGCCTGCCATTTTTTTATGCAACAGTATTCCAGGGAAATTTGCTGTCTTTATTCATTTATATTACTTACTGACATGTGGAAAAACATTATTCTGATCTTTTCCATTGTGGAATTTAAATAACAAGTGACCCAAGTAGCAACTAGACCTGGGGTCGGCAAACTGCACAACAGGGAGCCATTTTGGGAGCCACTTTTCTCCCTCCTTCGCTGGGGAAATATTTTTAGAGTCACAAAGGGGGTGAAGCACATGCTCCCTATCACATGACCTGCTGACGTCCTATCAGTAGAAGCGTCAGAGGTCATGGGTGGGTGAGGGAGATGTGCTCAGAGCCACAAAAAGGCAGCTGAAGAGCCTCGTTTTTCCTACCCCTGAACTAGACAATGACACATGTAACATAGTATTAAATTAATAATATGTTTATAGATTGAATTGATTAAGGCTGATTGCTTTCAATTGATCAGTACCCACACAGTTGCAGATTTTTGGAAGATTTGTTTTAAAACAATTTGATGGAATGATCAGTAATAAATTATACAGTAGTGCTGATAGATTGCACAGCACTTTATAGAGATCATCCACTCACAATGGTTCTTAACCTGAAAAGCTTACAGTCTAATTTTCATTACATAGAAAATGGCTATTATAGTCAGAGTCCAAAAAACTTAGCAGCATGCCTTTTTATTGTGGCAGGAAACTAGAGCATCCTGGTAAACCTACATATGCATAGGGAGAACCTGCAAACTCTGTGCAGGTAATGCTCTGGGTCTGGATGGAAATAGTTTCCCAGAATGTCCTAGTGCAAAACAACTCTTCATGTGGTATAAAATGGTCAATGCACTGTCATATTTAAAATGATCTGGGGTTTTATCATGCAGACAAATGGATATTTGTTGAAGATTAGATTTGGCAACTGCGCTATAGTATTTTCAGCTGAAAGAAGTGTATACATCCATGTTTATTTTTTATTTATTTATTTAACATTAGCCGATTTACTGAGGTTCAGAATATACAGAGTAGTCTTCATATATGAAACCCAGTAATGATGTTCCTCTTTCACAAACAAAATGTATATTTCTGCTTGTAGCAATTAGCACAAGGCTGGTAAAGATTCTAATTCCTCACACACTTGAAGTTTGGACTACAGTGTACTGAGATGAAAGTGTCTGAGCTCCATTAGCCCTGAAAGAGATGCTGTTTAAGATGCCATATGCTGGTCATGAGCAGTGAATATAAATCTCCCCACAGAACACAGCGATAATTTACTGCATTGTTACCGTACTCTGTTGCTCATAAAATGAACTTAATAACCCACTTCTGCCCAAGGGAGATGCTTCCTTGGATTGCCCTCAATATACAATTGAATGTCCAGAGTGGCTGCATAATAGACCAGTGAAATAATGAATTAAAAAGGAACAGCTGTATGATAAAAAAAAAAAAAAATGAACTAATTATCTCCTTGGTTTATTCACAGAGGGTGTCTGTGAGATCTGGCTGACCAGCGAAGACACTGGAGCTTATGGAAGAGACATTGGAACAGATCTACCAACACTTCTGTGGAAGCTGGTTGAAGTTATCCCTGAGGGCGCTATGCTGAGGCTGGGCATGACTAATCCCCCATATATATTAGAGCACCTGGAGGTAAGAATCTGCAGATACAGACAATTCCTGGCAGCTACAATCATGGAACCTCTACTATATTATATTTTACACATATAACTAGTATTTACTGAAAATAACATTTGGCACACACAAGAGTATTTTTTTCTCATAAATGTTTTAACATCATTTACCCTTCAGGTCTTGAGAAACTACAGCTCCCAGCATCATCTAACTGCCATCACCAGTTTTGTATCAACCACATCTGATAGCTAATAAAGGGGTTATTTACTAAAGTGTGAATTCGACTGTCGAATTCTAAAACAGCGGATTCCCATAGCAAATCCGCAACAATTCTCCCATTGTAAAGTCGCAACAGCAACAACTTTCCAAAGTAAAGGCGCGACTGCAACAATATTCTCATTAGAAATACGTGACAGTAGCAGTCTATTGAGACTGTCTTTAGCTGGTGAATTTGCACCTTTACGCAAGAATTCGGACATTAGTGAATAACCCCTAAGTTTTAAATGCTGGATGTAAAATGTTAGGGGACACAGTATATATATATATATATATATATATATATATATATATGTAATAGTCTTGTGAAAAATTATTTCAGCTGAAACATTTACTATTGATTATGTCTAAGTAAAAGGTAACTAATTTATATTGCAATAGCTACATGTCTGTCAGTCAATGCATTTGAAATTAATGTAGTTTGTTAATGAAGTGATACTATATTTTGAGTGACAATGAGGTAAATGTCTGGTAAATACCATCTTCATTTTAAGGAAAAGTATTTCTTAAACTTGGAGTGTTGTAGACATGCATGCCTAAGATAAGTAATCTTCAGTAGTGTAACTGGGCCCAGCATCCATTAAATATATGTATAGATAGATGTGCTATTTGGGTGCATGCTACAGTAATCTAATACCAAAAATAATAATGGATCCACAAAAATATGAAAAGGATAATAGGCCTGAAGGCTTGGGTGTTTGTAATTTTCAGAGCTAGATTAAAATAAAGTTAAAACGCTTGTTATACTAGGGGGATTTTGAATGTGAGGTCCAGATATACTTACCGATCATTCTTCCAATGCTGCCTCCTGCTTCTTGGATTATAGTTTCTCTTTCTCCTGCTTCACTTTTGCCCTCTCTTCTATATTTCCAATGTGAGCAAGTATTATTAAAGAATAATACTTCTGCACTTACTCACATCAGATATTTGTAAGAGAAAACAGGATGTGCAAGAGTCCTCACATGCAGAATCAGCCCTAGTATAACCAGCACTTTAGTTCTGTTTTAACAAAATTAGAGGCCTAAGATGAATTTTACATTTATGGACTTTCTTGCTTCAGACGACAGTAACAACTTTTTCAGAAATTCTTATATAAGAGTTTCTGTTTTGTACAAACCCTCATAATGTATAAAGAAAGGGATTCAGTCACTATAGTACAAAGAGGATTAATGCTATGTAAATGTAATGCTATTGGCCCTTCCTCTGCGCTCCATGAGGCAGAGCTGGCCTGGCCCAAAATGGAGCCCAGCCCTTTAAGGGCCCCAGGGACACAGATGACATCAAGTGCGTGTGACACGCTATTAAATGTCGAGACTAGCTTACTGAGTTGCCATCAAGCTGAGAATCCAACAGCAGAAGATGGGTGCTTCGAGAGAGCTTCTTTTTTACTCCAGATGAACTCTTCACACTGAAAGAGCACTGCAGCGCTCGAAAAGGTGGGAGGGGGTCCCTACATAAACAAATCGAGAAAAAATATATCTGTGAGGAGACCAAATAAACTTAAGGGGTCTTAATGGAATTACTTTTTTACTTAATGGGAGAGCCAACCTTGGTAGTTTGTACAAGTAATAATTTAATCTTCATTAGAGATCAAATTATACATATAATAATAACAGGGTAACTTTGTCTCTTGATTATATCTTGTATGACTGGATAGAATTAATATTTTAAAAGGCTTTGTTTAATGGATGCTACAGCTGGAAAATCAAACAGTATTTCTCATCTGCTCTTGTTTTAATTAAGCTGATATTCTTATAGAAACAATAGTGACGTGCCTTAAATTTCACTTACTGAAAGTTACTCCAGAAGCCTACAAGAGTGTGCCTTCCTGTGTTTCCTAAAGTTAACCAGTTTTGGGGGAGTAGTATGAAATTGTGCTAATGTAAAAAGTGGACGCAAAGTACCAGTGTATTATTACTTATTTGTCCATTTTTGCAGCAGTTGTTTCTCTTTTTTTTAATTAATGAAACAGAATTCCTTAAGGATCTGTTTTAAGAAGTAACATTAACACCTACCTGAGATGATGGAGAGGCAGTTATAATTTTATGTAGTGAGCTAATCACAGACAGGTTGCCATGTTGCATGAAAACCATTCTGATGATTCAGCTCCCTTTAAAAGTACAATATAAACCAAGTCCAGTAGGAGTAACAAGTGTACCAGGTGGGCTGATCACTTCTACACAGAGGTGGGTAGAGTATTCAAAATTTTTACTCGAGTAAAAGTATTGTTACTTGAGCCAA
>WMED01019232.1:0-12484 GCA_019650415.1 Pipa parva | reverse complement strand
CTTTGCATGGAGGGAGTCAGCTAGGACTCCCTCTGTGTCGAATCCAGTGCTTCACCAGCGAAAAAAAGCTTGGTGGAGCACAGGACTGGGGGCTGCAAACTAGCATCCCGAGGGTCATGAGTTTGAGACCCCTGTTTTAACCCATTTGGTAAACCTCTGAGGCTGATATAGCAATACGTGTAATCTTTGACAATAAAACCATTATGAGCTTGATAGTTTACATTTTTTTTTTTCTCACACCAACATTTTATACAATTTCCAAGCTAACACCAGCTTTTTGAATTACCCTCCCCATATGTCTTCATTTGCATCTGTCATCTGGAGAAGTAATATCCCTGGGTAGAAATAGGGCAGTTACTGATCATCTCGTAATGCTATGCTTCCCTGCAAAACGGAGCAGTCATGCTGATATGGTGCACTCTAAGTAAATGGTAAATTTTTATTGAGCCTCCTCCCATTGGATCCTTTAAAATAAGGAGCAATCTGATTGGAAGATCTGCAATGTAAACCTTTAGATGTCTCAGAGTGCTACTGTTGCCAAGGGAGAAATTTGTTTTGCAGGGCAGCATACAGTTTAGATATGACATTATAAGTTGATTGCCAAAGAGTAATCAGTAAAGCAGCTGTCCTACAGCTACCCAGGGGGATTCTTGCCCCAGATAAGTGGAGCACTAATTTAGTCTAAAAAAGGTAGGGCAAATTAGATGTTCGCTTTTATTGCAGGTGGTTAAAACCTGTGACAATTCCAATACAAACACTATAAAACACATTTTATAGACATCAGTATACAACCGTGCACAACAGCCTGCAACAAAATGCAAAGTGATTGTGTCCATGATTTCATTGTATGCAGTAAAACTTATAATGTAGCCTTGCCTTAAAAATTGACAGATTCTACCATTTGTATGCAATTCCCATGCTGCAGTTCTCAGTAGTAATTATTTCAGATTATTGCGCTTTGGCTTTTAAATAGTGCTCAAAATGTAATAGTGGTATTAAAATGATAGATTCCAATATGATATTCATTGTGATTGTAGTGCATGATACAATGATAACAATTTTGATTTCATTCACACTACTGTATGTCATCCATTTTGCTCTGTTTGTTTCAAACAGTTGTGCAATTATTTGTCCTTGATTGCAGCCACATGTACACACTGTTACTAGCTTTTACTTTCTTTACTGTATGTTTTTGTGTACATGAGTTGTGATTTGCCTCAGATTTGATTAGTCTGTGTCACTTCACCTTTTTTAACACACACACAAGGATTAAAGAGAAGAAATAATGCAACACTATTTCGCAGTTTCATTAACTGAAATAGGTGTGAACTGATTTGGTTGGTTTATGATACAATTCCATATGGATGGGCAGACTACAGTTGTAATGCAACAAACTAAACAATAATAATAATCCTGAATGCCTTTCATTAATAGCAGAAATTCCAGAGTATTTCTGGAGAGTTCTGCGTAAAGGGTAATGGAAGATAGAGATCCAAATTTTCAATAAATCTATGTAAAGCAAAAATAATGGTATGCTTGCCCATATCTTTGCCCATTTCCGCTATCTATTTGTGCTTTGCTTTTTATTTTTGCTAGTCCACAGCACTAATGATTCAAACACATTGTGGTCTTATAGGTGATCAGTTGATTGAGTTTATTTTGCTTGTGAGGAACCAGTTTTGATGTTGCCTGGGGTATGCCCTTTTAATGTTTGATTTCCCTGATTATTCTGTTGTTTACTCCAGCAATGTTCTTGGTCGGCCTGACTGGTGGCATAGCCTCTGGGAAAAGCACAGTGGTGTCGATTCTAAGAGAGCTGGGCTGTGCTGTGATCGATGCAGATGTGATTGCCAGGCAAGGTAGGTGGTAATGTATCCCTGTATTTATAAGGGAAATGGAAGCATATAGAATCCTGACACCAGCCTAATTCATTGGAACTTGTGCCAGTGGGAGGCCACATGATTAAATATGCTATTAACAAGTTACTACTTCAGGCAGCCAGACACCTGGATGTGCTTCTCCCAGCCTAAGAATGTGTTTTCCTGCAGCTTTAAAATGTTTTAACATTTTCAATCCTGCTTTCTTTTATTTACTGCTAAATTGCCCACAGTGCAGTGATTGGGATAATGAACTGGTACTAGTTATATGGTCAATTTAAAGGAGTGCTGAATGTGTGCTATAATCCCTGCATAATGGGGTCTGCATTGGCCAATTAATGGTCAGTTTTATTTATTCTTTATAATCATTTGGGCCCTGGTGTGGTAGTTACCCTTTGTATCCCCTGTGTTTATTTATTACATCATTTTTAGTAGAAATGTTGTCCTAATACTGTACACATTTGATTTTATAAATGCATATTATAATTTGACCACAATTGTCTCTATTGACAAAATATGGCTTGGAAGCAACATGATTTTCTATTCCCCACAAAGCATTGTGCTGAAAGTCTGGTGTAACAATATGTGCTGCAGTCATGATTGGGCCTGTGCCCCTAGGGGGCTGTTCAGCTAGGAACGCTGCAAAAGGCACTGTGGGGGGACAACCAGCATCCATTATTAAAGCTACATAAGCAGTATGTGTTGCATGAGACTCTTATTATAAATGATTATGATTTGGCCAAAGCCACACCATTGATTCAAATGAAAACCATATAAAATCCTGGGTTCAGGTAGTTACATTTATATAAATGTAGGCGGTACAGAATTGAATTTGTACTGTGTCAGGCTGAATGATTTTAATCCTGATATTTTCTGAAGTCCACATGTCTTCGTCCTAATTAACATGTAATAGATCTGCCCTGAAAGGCTGCACTTCACTTGATTTTCTGTGTGGTCTAATAATGTCTGCCTCAGATTGTCAAAATCATTGTCTTCCATTCTGCATTTTAGTGGTCCGTCTTGGCACACCAGCTTACAATCAAATAGTGCACCATTTTGGGGATGGAGTTTTGCTGGAGAGTGGTGAGCTGGACAGAGAGAAGCTGGGTGCTATTATATTTTCCGATCCAGAGAAGAAGTTCTTGTTAAACTCCATCACTCATCCTCAAATTCGAAAAGCTATGCTAAAAGAGACATTCTGGTATTTAATCCTGGGTACGTAACCTGAGCAAAAGGTAAACATTCAGGAATAAATAGGCATTGGGAGCTAACATGTGGTTTCCATGAAATGGAATAATAATAATAACTAATTACGAGGTGACCTCCTTTGCGCTGTCAGTTCCAGAATTCAGTGCTGATGGGGTGGGGGCGGACTGGAATACCTTTAAAGCGTGCGCTGATGTGCGCTTGTAGGAGAGAAAGCAGCGCGTAACCATTTTTGCAAGGTGAATCGAAGCATTGCAAGGTGAGTTCGCACCTTGCTGAATTACCCCCCAAATTTCTGTGACTGCAGTGGCATTAAAATGCAGTGGTTTGTGGGGGATACATCAAGCAAAATGAACCAGAGTGATCTTTCTGCAAAAGCTTCTAGGGAACATAATGACAAATTGTTAGGCTGGAGCGTTTTTAAGCCATGAGAAATTTTAACTGATTTTCAGCAAGTTTTCAGGGAAAAAGCTGCCTATAGGAGTTTACGTAAAATCTGAGTTTCCGCTACACTTGCCCAACATGCCTTGTTTAACATGCTAGAATGCTGCAGAGTTTTTGTTTTCTTGTCACCGCATGTCACGCGTGTGCGGCCATACACCCACATTATACATGAAAATTCTAGTGCGGCCCTGGCTTCAAGCTCTTTCCAACTCTTCCCTATAGCTTCTCCTTTACAAAACTCCATTGCCTCCTAAATAACTCGTCTCCTGCCAGCTTCTTATTTCATGTACATTTTCACATTATGTTGTGTAACTGAACTGTACAGTCCCTACCACATCCTACAACAAGTCTAATGTGTAAACCAGCCATGTGGTACAGGATTCATGTCTCTTGCTGTGAGTGGATCAGTCTGACAGGCAAGAGTTACAGGCAGAGAAGATGAATATTAGGGCAAATGTCACTTGGTCTATAGGGAGAATCTGAAGAAACTATCTTCATTCTGTGTGGGATGTGATAAACATCAAAGGCTTGAGGAAGAGAAGAGAGAACACTAGTATATCCCAGATGATCCATTGCCCTATAGTATCCAACCTAAGTGATACATCAGCCCACACAGATAAGATTGTATGCTGTAGAATACCAGGGAGTGTTTGTAGGGTGGGAATAATCTTCAGTTTGTAGGAAAGGTGCGGGCAAAAGGTAAAGTGAGGCAGAGATGGGACCTTTTCAAATGTAGATATGAGTGAAAGGCAGGAGACCGTTGTGCTTTCTTTTGTTGTGAATATAAAAGGGAGGATTGTAATGTAGAGAAAACACTTTATTGTAAAAGATGTCTCTAGATGCTGCTATGGCATCTGTTTCTGTCCGTTTTCTTCTTTGCTTCGTGATTGTTTTTATTAAGAAAGAAAATCCGTACATCAAAACCATTTTTGAAGAAATCCTTTTATTAACAATTCTGACGCTTCATAATTTATTTATGTTAAACAAAAATGTTTCCAATAATATGTTCTTAGTTTCCCCCCCCCCCCACTATAACCTGTATAATTATTGTTACTCCATATTTATATTGTGCTGACATCTTCAGCAATTTACAGAGATTAATTATTCACTTCAGTCCCTGTCCTGCGGAGCTTACAATCTAGTTCCCCTATTCAGCCACTCAAGGGGTAATTCACGGTAGTGCGAAGTCCTCGCCTCACTTCGCACTGACTGATATGCGCTCGCTGATGTCATGCACGCGGACATCAGCGAGCGCTTTAAAGGGATTCCAGTCTCGGCGAGAGCAAAAGAGTTGCCTCACCGAGACTGGAATCCCTTTAAAGCGCTCACTGATAACCGCTTGCAGGACATCAGCGAGCGTATATTAGTCAGTGCGAAGTGAGGCGAGGACTCCGCACCTCACTTCACACTATCGTGAATTACCCCCTCAGACTAAGGCAATTATTCACTAAAGTCCGAATTGGTGCGTATAGGTGCGAATTCGCCAGATAAAGACAGTCGCAGTAGGCTGCTACTGTCGCAGTCACTTCTTTATAATGGAAATATTGTCGCAGTCGCGACTTTGTTATGGGAAAATTGGCGTGATCTTAACATTAAAAAGTGTCACGACTTTACAATGGGGAAGTTGTCATGGATTTTGCTATGGGAATCCGCTGTTTGCGAATTCAACAGTCGAATTCGCACCTTAGTGAATCACCCCCCTAAGGCTTCAGTTACCTTAGTATGTTTCTGGATTGTGCAGGTAGGGAGAGGACCTACAAACTCCATGCAGATTATTTCCAGAATGGAATTGAATGAAGGACCCAGAGCTGAGCCACCACACTGCCTCCAAAATTATTATTATTAACTTTTATTATTGTCTCCTTGTGTAGAGACCTTCACCCAGAGCTCAGTATTTGTAACAATTCAAGATTATTACATTGTTTGTTTTATTCTGCTCTGTGGAATAAAAACAAGCTGTTCAGTTTTCTATTTTCACTTAAACAATGTGCTTATAACTTCTTGTCTTTAGGTGGCGAAGGGAGAGATAACCAGAGCTGCAGCAGCTTCTAGTTAACAGAAAGAGCCTCTTATATCAAAATAACTTTGTCATAGTCGCACTGTACTATGTTCATTGAAACGAGCATAGCAAATTCTACAAGCCAGGCATGGGGGGTTATTCACTAAGGTGCAAATTTGACTGTAGAATTCGCAAACAGCAGATTGCCATAGTAAATCTGCTACAATTGCCCCATTGTAAAGTCGCGACAATTTTTTAAAGTTAAGATTGCGACAATTTTCCCATAATAAAGTCGCGACTGAGACAATATTTTCATTATAAAGACGCAACTGCGACAGTAGCAGCCTATTGTGATTGACTTTATCTGGCGAATTCGCACCTATACGCCACAATTCGGATATTAGTGAATAACCCCCATGGTCTCCATGTATTAGTGCCCATTTAAATATACCATCATTTTTTGACAAAAGGCATCAAATTGCTTTCGATCTTCCAACTCAACAAGCTCATTTGAAAACACAGAGAGGAAATATTAACAATAGTATTATTAGAAAAACTTTACAAAGTACCTTTTCAGGAAAGAGTTACTGTATTTTTTCTTTTCATACCTGTATTGCACCTGCCACTCTTTAAAGCCCAGAATATTAAAGGAAAAGTATACAGCATACACACAGTAATACATTTTATTTCAATCCATAGGATACAGATATGTAATCCTTGACATTCCATTATTGTTTGAGTCCAGGAGTATGACGCGCTACATGAAATACACAGTTTTGGTCTATTGGTAAGTAGTGGTTGGGAATAAATCTGCTTAAATGTTTCTAGTTTGTCTCTTTAATCTGTTCTCCTGCATAGGGTCTTAATTGGCAGCTGACTCACTATAATATAGCCTAGATTCACATTTTCTGGTAATGAGAGTTATGTCTGTTTGCTTTTCATGTCAAACCAATGCACGCATGTTATAGAGATGTGTTCCATTGTCCACTGGTGCCTTTTACTTCCACTTCCACTCCAATTACCTTTCTCATTTATGTAAAGCGCCGTCGGAACAAAGCAAAATACTGAAGTAAACCAAAGTGAAATAATTAAAAGAAGCTTATAACTAACCTTATAAAGATGAGAAACCCCTGTAACTTGGTATTAATTGACCTTTACTGAAAGGAGCCCACAGATCGGGTGAAGTTAAACACACAGTGATATTTGAAGGGGCTTATTCATGAAAGTCCGAATTCGACTGTCAAAGTGAATTCTCATCACTTTGGGTCATGATCCTCCGATGGTTGTGAATTCTCTACTGCTTCTTCACTAAACATTGTATTCCCATAAATGAAGAAAAGAACAGCATTGGGCAATGTATCTTGTGCAGCGCAGTCAGTCGGACAGTAGGAGCCCTACCATTAACCCCCTAATATATTACTTTGATTTGGCCAAACAAAACTGTTGAATGCGCCATGCTGAATTCGCTACTTCGACAGACTCTGATGCTTTATGAATAGGTGAATTACCTGTGCACGGGCATGCAAAGTGATGCAGAGAGCTCCACTGGTCATAAACGTCCAAAGCTATTGCGATTTTGCCACAACGCAGAGTTTTCTGAACACCCAAATATGGTGAAGTAATGAATGAACGTGAATTCGGACCTTTACACTACTGATCGGACTATCATGAATAAGCCGATTATAGGTTTTCTTTTGTCAGTTCTGTGGTTTAAAATGATGATCCTAGTCAGTCTGTCCTTGTGATTCAGTAATTAAAACTGCTCTACATGTTTTCATTTTGCACTAGATCACTTGTAAGTCTACTGCACAGCTGATAAGCAAACAGATAAAATGTTCCAGTCTATTTGTTGTAGTGTCTGTTGGTGACCAGTCATTACTCAAACAAAATGGCTGTAAGTGATCATGGTCACAAGAAGTTACATTTCTGTCACCATTTTTTAGTGACCCACAGACCCAACTGGAACGGCTCATGCGGAGAAACAATCTTTCTCGAGAAGATGCCATGAAGCGCATTGCTGCACAACTCCCTTTGGACAGCAAATTGTCACTAGCTGATTACGTCATTGACAATTCAGGGGACAGAGACAGTGCTCGACGGAAAGTCCTGCAACTCCATGCACAACTGGAGTCATCCCTGGGTTACCTTTCTGTCAGGATAGCGGCTGTGGCTGTGACCACAGGACTTGCAGTTTTAGCATTCGGCCTCCTGCAGAGATTTCTTAAATAAATGGCAGTAACAGCATCATGTTATTGGAAAGCAGGGTGACCTAATGATATTTCCCTCGGCCTGTCCCGGGTAAGATCAAAATGATGTTAAGTGGTCAAGTGAATAATTTTTGCAATTTTTCGTTTCAGAAGTTGTGGTAGATTTGAATCAGATAATTATATGAGAACAGATAATTCTGTGTCCTACAAGGGCTATACAATGTGTTACTTAAGTTGGAAGTACATCAGAAATGTTGTTTCTTAAATTAAAGCACCCTATGATCATCAAGAATCATGCACTGTGAAGAATATCACAGTTGACATCTTGAAAGTCCCGGCATTGGTAAAGGATTGCCTCACTAGAATAAATGACTAACTTGCTGAGCCACAACCTTACAGTTCAGGTGAAACTTCAATCACATGGAAAGTGCATCAGTCAGTATCAGTTGTATGAACTTTCTCTTATGTAAATGAAGTAGAGGGTTTATTTAGCTTACTTTAGGGATGACATAAGTTATACCTTTGACAGAGCCAACTAAAAATCAAGCCCAAAGCAATCATACCTGAGTGTTCAGCAAATAGAAGAGGCGCTTACCCAATATGGACAACCTCAAATGCCTTTAACATGATAGGCTATGGAGCTCTCACCTACAAAGTTTTTATTACTTAGAAGTATGGACAGTATAAATTAACTTATCTTCAGGCTTTTATATCTCCATTGGTGAATGAATCCTTCATTTGGGAACTCCCAGATTGACCAATCCTAGTCCATACACTTGGGTAATTTGTATTACTTTTTTAAAAAACTTAAGAATAGCGTTTGTTTTTTTTTTAGTTTTTACTTTAACCCACCTTTTATACCTTTTTAAATTGTATTTATTGACAAATGTTTACCTTACAAAGGGCCATATGGGTCCTTCAGCATCTTTGTCTAATGTTGTATTACATAGCGTGTAAAGCTTTCTCACTAAAAACCAAATGCAGGTGTAAAGGACTTTAAAAACAATATTCTAAACCCATCATTTTAAATGGTTTTTCATGATTAACATGTTAAAAAACGATGTACATTTAAAAAAACAAAAAAACAATAAAATTAATCCTCCTATGCAAATTTGCCTAAACTTCTTCTTTTCTACGTCATTCATTTAATATTAGTGAACTGGATATCGGATGTGGGATTTAGCAATCATTAGGGCTTTTAGAGATATTCATTTTGTAAAACATGGTTACCATCATGCATGAGAGATGATTCAATTAAAAAACATTTTTGGTGTGCTGAGCAAAGACCAAGCATTCAAGCATTTTTATTTCATTTTACCTACTACATATTGCTGCTGCAGTTTGAATTGATGGATGATGTTTGCTTAGTAGAGGAACAATATGGCAGCTCCCACTTGCATAAATAAAGACCAACAGCCTAATTCACCATTGTGCGAAGTGAGCTGCGAAGCCTTCGGCTCACTTCGCAAATGGTATTATGCGCCCACTGATGTCCTGCGAGCGCATTAAAGGGATTCCAGTCCTGGCAAGGAGTCTCGAGTGCTCTCGCTGAGACTGAAATTCCTTTAATGCGCTCTCTGATGTCTGCGTGCAGGACATTAGCGGGAGCATAACACCATGTGCGAAGTGAGCCGAAGGCTTTGCAGCTCACTTCGCACAATGGTGAATTAGGCTGCAAATGTTTATACATGAGCATGTCTGTGTAGAAAAAGTACAATGCCTTT
Organism: Pipa parva; assembly: GCA_019650415.1. Lineage (NCBI taxonomy): Eukaryota > Metazoa > Chordata > Amphibia > Anura > Pipidae > Pipa > Pipa parva. The sequence goes on along the minus strand of WMED01019232.1, from coordinate 3,027 downwards.
TTATATGTCAGATGGTATATCACAATATTACAGTTTTAAAGAATAACTAAACTTTGACTTAATCCCTTATAAATCAATAGGTCTAATGGATAAGAACATAAACAAAAGTAAAAGTGCTAAAATCATTAAAAAAAATCTTAAAATCATTAAGTTATGAGCTCCTGAATTGCATTGTTCCCTAACAGTACAAGGCATCCATTTTGCTGTTTTAGACACCCCCCTTGCTCTCTGAGACCCTCACACACTAGGGTTTGCAGCACAGGTTTTAGTGAGAGAGGGAGAGGGTGTGTCTAAAACAGCAAAATGGATGCTTTGTACTATGAGGGAACAACATGGTGCAGGTGCTCATAACTTCTTAGTAGTTATAATAGTGAGTGAGATTTCATCATTTTTAGTTTTATTGTGTTATTATCTATCAGACCTATCAATTTAATAATTTAGCCAAAGTTTAGTTCTTATTTAACATAAAATAAATTTTATGGGTGTGAAGAGGGACATTAGGCATACTGTAGGTGTGCACATAAGAGAAAATGTAAGTGAAATAAAAGATGTCTCATTAATAACCAGCTATGAAAATTATCCCATATTAACAGAAATGTAGAGCCTCATTGACTAAAGTGCAAATTCACTTGTCAAATTCACTTCACTACAATTTGAGTTGCAACACCAAAATAATTGCAAATTCACTTCTCAGGATTGAGTAAGTGGTGAATACACTTGTTGAACACTGTCAGATGCATAGTTTGGCGGGGTCAGTCTGATAGAAATAGGATGGGAAGTCATGCAGGAGTGAGGCGAATTCGACAAGTGAAGGGCAGTGATTTCATTCTCACACTGTACCACTAACTGTATTCTGTGAATATTCTATTTCTATGTCACCTTGTTCTCAGGTCATGTTGTCACATAGTTGCAGTTGCCATTGTCATTTATGAATGGTCACCTTACACAGCACTAAAGCACTGCCATCAATCCCCCAATTCGCCAGTCTGAAGTAGCGAAGTCAAACAGGTGAATTTGGAGCAGTTCACCTAGTCTCATTTGCACCTTCGCACCACTCCGCATCTTAGTCAATAGTATACACTAAGTACCAGTACACACGCACGCACGCAAAATGATGTGAAGAGCTCCATAAGTTTGCCCCTAATGTAGTCACTTTGAATTGGTTGCGTATTCACCACTTTGCAGACTTTGCTCAATAAGCGAGCATGGGAAGCGGAGAATTCAAGTGGTCGTACCTGGAGAAATAAACAAAAACAATAACTGTAAATAAGAAAAAGCATGACTTAGGGCAGGGGTCCCCAAATGCTGGCTGCGGACCATTCCGCTTCCTGTGTGCGTATCACCATAATGCGGCCGTCAGCGCGCATTGGCCCTCCCACCGGTCCATCAAACCTTTTCTGGATCAGGGAACTGGAAAACTGGTCCCCAATCCAAAAAAGGTAGGGACCTGCTGTCTTAGGGTATTAAAATAAGTAAACATTTTACTAGCATTTACTTCCCCTTTGAGGAGAACGTAGGCATTGAGTGCAGTTTAAACAGCTTTAAAAGAAACAATGAGAAATAATATAATTTAAAAGCAAATCCATCTAAATGTGAGAAAAAGGAGCAGCATAGTGCACTATGAATCATATGAAAAGGGACTCACTGGGCCTGAAACATGATGAAATTCACATTAAAAATGGTGTAGTTACAGTATCACTTCCTCAACAACGCACTGTTCTGGTCTTTTTCTTGGATTTATCCAGGTGGATACAATTTGAACAGTGCGACGGATGTGTTTGCATGCAGCTGGGACACCCAGCATTCCCTAGAAATGTGATGTGTGACTGACCTGTATTAAGTATCCCAAAAAGCAACATCACATTGTAGTCAACACATTTCAGAAATTTGAGGAACTCATTTATTGGAAAGGTCACTGAGCATTTACTGTAAGTGCTATCAAGTCTGGTGCTCTTGCCAAGCTTTATGTTTGATTTTACACACATGTTACCAGGGGTGTCCACAGAAAACTTTAAATTGGGTGGTGGTGCCGGGACATCATTATTTCATCACCACATCAAGTAATGACAGTGGGATGGTGGGCACATCCCATATTGGGGTTGGTGGTGGCCATCTAGTAGACAGATAAGAGAGGACAGAAAGGGCCCATCGGGAGGCTAGGTCTACTGCCAATATGCTCCTTCGGGGTGAGAAGGCTGTGGAGTCTGGTGGTCTTCTGGTTGGTCTGGTTTCCTCTAGACCCCCATGCCTGTTAGCACTGGGTATAGCTGAAATGACTTAAACCCCTCATTATAAAGGGTGTCCTCATATATTTGGCCATTTAATGTATATGCATGCTTACTTGAAATATTATTTATTAATATTTTTTTAGTCGATTCTGAGCATAGATTTAACAAGGACCCTTCCGAGGGTTCCCATCCATAGCTTGAGATATTTATTCTCAATAGAAATCTAAACCAGCATGTTTCCTGTATATTCTGCAGTACTTTTCCAGGTATGTTAACTGATGAAAAGCAAATTAAAATTTAGGCTCAGTTTGTTCTTCCTTCTGCTAAGTTGAATACAAGATTGAATAAGGATTTGCATGCTGAGGTTACATGGCAAAATGGGTTTATTAGATTACAAATCCTGCCTGTGTAAGGGTTTTTGGGATGACAAGATATCCGAATAATTAAAATGAAATGTTCCATGTATTCACAGAAAAGTAATCTGGTTGTAATAACTTGTTTCTGTTACATAAACAAAGCGATAGAATGACAGGAAAAATTTGGTCTCTTAAGATTGCGACAATTTTCCCATAATAAAGATGCGACTGCGACAGCAGCAGCCTATTGCGCCTGTCTTTATTTGGCGAATTTGCACCTGTATGCAATAATTCGGACTTTAGTGAATAACCCCCTCCATAGTGAAGTCGTGGCTGTCGCAGAGTTTGCTGAATACCTAAATATGGGGAAGTGGCAAATTCAAACCTTTATGCAACAATTCAGGGGGGAATTCAGGAAGCTCCGAAGTGAGGCGCGTAGTGTT
>WMED01019231.1:0-12484 GCA_019650415.1 Pipa parva | reverse complement strand
GGAGGGGGGATTGTGAAGAGCAGAGGAGGGGGGATTGTGAAGAGCAAGGGAGGTGGGGATTGTGTCCATAAGTTTACACTGGCAGCGTATTTAATGTGTGGTGTAGATACACCGCGTACAAAAACACCAGTGTGAACCTAACCATAAAATGTATTTTCTTTAGGGGCACAACCTAATTAAATGGCCTGCGCAGGCCTATGAATGTTAGCAATTACACTAATCAGCTTGTGTTAGAGCACAGAATATAATCTTTTTAAATTGAAAGATTTGGGAATGATAATATTACTTTAATGATTCACTGAAATAATTTCATGTGAATCTCTCACTATACCGTATATATATATTTTTTTACTTGCTTTGGGCATTTACTTTATCTTCTGCATGCTGCATACCACATGCATCATAATGCATAGCGGGGTGTTTGGCATGTGTCAGTTCACTAATGTAATAATTAATAAGCCTTGGAACAAATAAAATTCTTCCTTTTCTCAAGATGCTGTCAAGTGGCCACAAAGCCCTGGTGGAAATGCAGGATGATGTCATGGATCTTTTACGGTCAGCTGTAAAAGATTATCCGAATTCTAAGGTAAGGAAGCAAATGTCCTCTATATCACTGATGACTACACCACTTAAAACGCTTCAGAGACATTAGGTTGATAGCACAAAGAGTGACTAACCAGTGCCATTTATTGAAATTCTCAGTGGGTGAATAACATGACTGTGTAAAGTATATTATGTGACCACTGTATTGCTCACTGCTATTGGGAGTGGACCAGAGGATGGTAGGGGGGATTGAGCAGTACTTCTTCTTGAAAAGAAGTGATACTCTTTTGTACACCCATATTAGGTGTTAGTTCATTATTATGTTTATCAGTGATTTACTTAATAAAATAGTTGTTGTCATGATGATGATATTAAAAGGACCAGTAACACCACAAGAAAATAAAATTCAATTTAGATTAACTTGGTTTTCCTACATAGCACTGGCTAAAGTAATGTTTCATTTTTCCCCTTGTGTCTGCAGCCACCTTTTTATCGTTTATGAATTCAAACTCTTCCTAACTCCATTTTTTCCTATACAACCTTAGTTAAAGTGCCTCTAAAGAGTATTGCATACTAGGAATAAATGCATTTTTTTGTTGTTGTTCTTACTGGTCCTTTAAATCAGAAATAAATAGTCTAAATGCTGATATTCTTTCTTTTACCGTAAGTCTTGCTAAACAGAGTCTCTTTTGTGTTCAGGATTATCTTGTCTGCATACAAGGGGTACTAAATTCCACTGAGATCAACCTGCAACATTTGACCGCCTTGGTGGATTGCCGTGGTTTACATTTGGTATGAAATGAGGCTTGTACATTTATATAATAATGTTTTTATTTAAAGGGAAGCTGTCAATTTGTTTATGGGGACAGTATTTAAAGGGAAAGTTTTGTTTTTCTTAGTGCTGGCAATTAATCTTTATTTTAATGTAATGCAACACAATTTATCTCACTGTGGGGAGGCACTGAACCTTATTCAAAGGGAAATATTGCAGTAACCAGCAAAGGAATAACAGCACTGCTGGCTGAGGCTGACTAAGTAGATTTTTTGCATTAGAGTAGATGGATAAGAAAAAATAAGGTAGAGATGCAGTACAATGAAAGAATATGTGTGTATTGCCCAGTTGTGTCTCCGTGACTTAAGAAATTATTCCTATGTGTTATCTCTTCCATTTCTAAGGACTATGTCCAGTCACTCACTGGTTTTTGCTATGATGGAGTGGAGGGGCTTATTTACTTGGTTCTGTTCTCCTTTGTCACTGCCCTGATGTTTAGCTCTATAGTATGCAGCGTACCTCATACTTGGCAACAAAGAAGGTATGTCATTTTGTTTATGCCTTGTTTCTCTATCTACTAACATTCTTATTAAATGCAAACTTGTGTGTTGTACATAAACCTTTTCTAGATCAAAGAAAAACAAACTCTCAGCGTCCCTGAGATATTCGGAACAGAATGAACTCTAATGGTTACGTTGTCCTGAGCAGGACATAATTCAAATCTTGCATGTTTGCTTTAACATAAAAATTTGTGGTATTACCTCTGGGCGGTGATGTGCATTCTATACATCTACAATTAAGCAACTGTTCTCAAAATATATGTAGTTTTCTTTAGAAATACTTCAGCTTTATTTGCCATCTCTAGATTAAGCATGCATTTCTCATTTTTAGCCGCCAGTAGCTCAAACTGGCAATTTGTTAACATTTTACTGTGCTCAGCAGTAACTTTATTACCTTCAGTTACATCTGTGATGCATTTTCCCTGGGACTGGATTAGTTTCCAGCCTCCAGGAAATGTACCTAAAGTATAGCAATGGGAGATTGACATTTTTAAACATAAGGTAAACCTGAGGCAAACATTTTCATTGTTACAAAACTTTGTGCTTCACAGTTTGTACATCTAAATAAATCATTGTGCTTTGCACATTTTTAGTGAGTGTGTATCCCTTTTTTTTATATGCTTGGTGGTTACAGTGTTGGTAACAGTGCTGCTAAAAGCATAATGCAGAGGTTAACTATCAAAAATTAGCAAAATTATCGAATCCTGATGGTGATGTTGCATTCGTTGACAAACCAATTTATCAGCTGAAAAAATGCAAACAAAGTTATAGAGCATCTTTTATCCTACATTCCTATACTTGTAATAAATATTATGTGGTAATGCAACCTAGTTGTAAATCCAAACTCATGTGAGCCTAACCACTATGGACAGGGCCGGTTCCAGCGCTGGGCGATGTGGGCGAGTGCCCTGGGCGCAATCTATTTGAGGGGCGCTGTTGCCCACATCACCCACCGCAAACTCACCTCCTCCAGCTTTCCAGCGACGCTCCTCCTCTGAGCGCCGCCCCACAATGAGGTCGCATTCCACTTACCTCATTGTGGAGCGGCGCTCAGAGGAGGAGCGGCGCTGGAACGCTGGAGGAGGTGAGTTGGGGATGCCAGTCGGGTGCACTCGGGGGGAGGGGGGATGCATGCCGTGGGGCAGAGGGTGTGCGCGGGCCGGGAGAAAGGGTGCGGAGGGGCAGTTCGGCCAGGGCACCCATAGGGCCAGAACCGCCCCTGACTATGGAGGTTAGTGCCTCCATTACACCTATTTAAGGGGCCAGTAACACCAGAAAAATCTCATTTAATTTTGAATAGCTATGGTAGTTATTCCTATGATGTAATTGTAAAATTCTCAACTTTAAATTCCAGATTAATAACGGTTTGTTTTTCCTCTTTCATGGTTGCAGCCAGCTTTTTATCTGTTAAGTAAACAGACCTCGACTTTGACCATTGTTTCCTATGGAACTTTAACGAATACATATACATACTTAAAGTGCATCAGAAAGCCCAATATATACAAATGGATGCAACTAATGATGAAAACAAAAACTGAAAGAAGATCCAAAATTCAAAGCAATAACTGCCATTCCATTCCAAATAATTTCTGTTGTTATTGGCCCTTTAAGAAGAAGCACTCGACAAGGTGTTCCAGATGCCAACCCAATCGAGTATTCCTGATGTTGTACATATAACATCTGGAATATGTACTAATGGATCCCAGCATAGGGATTTGGAAAGCCAGTAAATAAATACGATTTACTCAGCTACCTTGGATATAAAGACCACCAGTATATAATATGAAAACAGAGTTCCTGTGTTTATAGATTGTGTACTAATATATAAATAATCAGAATCCTTTTTTTTTTCCTTTTTTTTCCTTTTTTTTTTATACGGTATGTTGCAGAGCTACCAATGAACTTAGGGTTTTTTGATGCCTGTTGAAATATAATTGAATTCCCAGTGTCACTTTTGTGCTACTAGGGGGATGTTTATAAAAATTTTTGCCAGTTTACATGAAAACCACTTTTCATGGAGATAAAAGCTTTCTAAACTTTGGTCTCTTTCTTTTGTTATGTAGAAATGTATATTGCATTTAAAACTGGCAGAATGTCTGAATTGTAAGTATGCTGCTGCTAACCTTACGGAATATTTTATAAATGCCATATGGCACTAAAAAGATTAGTAACACCATTGATTCTGTTCATTTGCAGAACATGTTTTTTTGCTCTTAGACATTTTCAAGGGATTGTATCAGTAGGTCTAGCTATACATATCAACAGTTAGAAAATGTTATTTGGATTGCTATAGCAGTTTTTAGTAGTAAAAAAAATAAAGTCATCTTTAATGTTTATTTTAATTGGTCTGTATTGTCTCTTTGTCTCTCTACTGGTTACAGTAAATTTTGGGCTTTTTGGGGCACTCCATGAATGTGTATAATTGAAACTTTCCTAGGAAACATTTTTGCCAGTGTTCTGTTGGAATCACTGCCACGCCAAAATGGTTATTCTTTTTCTGTTACTTTTCCTTTAAGATTAGCATTATGTACAACATGGATCCCCCATTAGAGAGTTTTCTTTTAATCCAGAAAGAGAGAGGGTAATGCACTTTATTTTTTTACAATTTCAAAGGATATTGGTCACTTCATGACCATATAAAAGCTTAAGGCCAAGCGCCTTGTGTAATGGAACTCCTAGGTGATTTGTAATGTCTTTTATTAATTATTCTGCTGTACTTATTATGCTGTACTTAGTAGCTGACTACACTGCAGCCCATCCAGTTGCACATTAGAAACATTCTACAATAGCCTGCATCAGCTGGTCCTCCATGGACAATATACTGTTAACTACCTGTTTGTACAATGTCTGCACTGAGCACTGTCCATCTTCTAAACTGCATAGAACCTACATAGTATCTCTTGTTCATTCTGAAACTACACTCTTGTTTTTTTTTTTTGCAGATGAGACCTACTTACACATCCTCATCCCCCTAATCTCATTAGCAGTCTTCCTGCTGCTGCTTTCAGTAGTGTTGCTGATCTGGCAGCTACTTAACAAACTGGCATGTTTGTTTCCATTAGCGCTAATCATGGTGAGTGGGGCAAGTGAAGTAGCTCCCTGCTGCAAGACCATAAACACTAATGAAAGCAGTAGGGACAGGCTGTTGATGACTTTAGGAAGGAAGGAGGCCGAAGTAGGGTCACAGCTGCAAAAATAGGAGAGCAGCTTCAGGATGAACAAAACGGGAAGCAAGATGTTCTGAAGCCAAAATGTTCCATTTTAAAGAATGTACATTATACTAAGCATCATGTAATTAGATGCACTATAAGAATATTAACTCACCTTAAAGCTCCATGATCATGGTTGCTAACCATACGACTGTTGACAACCTTTTCCAGGATCATATAAAAGCATGAGGCTTGCGTTCATGGAACTCGTAGATGACTTTTAGCATTCTCTTAAACTACAGAAGAAGGCACATTACATTTTGTAATGCTCAAGGCTGTTTCATAAAACAAAATGAAAGTCCTTTATTGTCTTATTATTTTCCCATTTGGTATGATTTTTGCTAAAATTGCATTTTCTCTTTAGTTTTATCTCTTGCTGGTGTCGTTGTCTTACACAGAATGTTTAGTTTTAAGGTTGCAGTATATTGTTTTAGATTGTTCAGGTAGACTTAATTTCCCATGATGCCATGGCATTTAAAAGTAAGTTAGCGGCATATTGAAGAATTGATTGGTGCTCATTGGTTCTTTTGTTTCATTTAAAATTATGTGCTGCAGTGTTACCATGTTTCACAAATTGCATGGGTTTAATGGCTAAATTTCCCATGATGCATTGTAAGGTATTCAGTAAGAGAATAAAGGATCAGGGAAAGATTAAATGCTTAATTGACTTATTTGTTGCTTTAGGTTTACAGTCCAAACAAAGTCTATTTTATATGAATTTGTAGTAGTGGTAGATAGATGCATCAAGTATCACAAACAGCTCTATAGTTTACTATCACAGGCACCAATACAGCTATATATTTTAAAATACATTTTATTCAAAAGATTGTACTGTGGTAGTTTTGAAGTAGTGTGGTATTGGTTTGTTAGGAAGTCAATGTATCCAGGAGTTCGGGTGCAGGCAATCACATTGTGTAATCACCTGCTCCATTCTAATCTGGCTGTACATTGGGAAGAGTGCTTAATGGGCACTCGGCTCTCCCGGGATCTGTTTACTCTGCCCCACACAGGGATTAACAACAATTCATGTTCTTACCATTCCAATTGCTCTCTACTTTTGAAGCTACTTTTGGGCATTGCTGCATGAGGCACAAATGATCTGTTATTCCCGTTAAAAATAAAAAATGCAAATAAACAAAGGTAACATATTGGTTACCTTTCCAGTGTTCTTTGGGTAACGGTAAAAAGCCAAAGGCACCACTCTCTCTTAGTGGAGTGGCCAGGCACTTGAGGCTATGGCCTGGTCACCTGTGTGATTAGTTCCACTTATGTACAGCACCAAACAACTTTACCATTGAAATGTTCTTTAAAGCATGGCAAAAAGGTGATCCATCAGTTGTGGGCATACCTCTAAGACTTGTGGATATGGCAGTTCTGCCAGCCATCCTGCTGCCAGTAGTTCTTCTGTGGCAATGTGATTTCTTTTCCATACACCAGGATGTGATGTTTCTTGGAATCCCCTTCCCCCCTCTTTCAGAGAGAAGGAATGTCCAGAAAAATGGACAGACTAAGTTATATAGCTTTCAAAACAAGATAGTTTTGTGCTCTGTAGCTGCCCAGAGAAATGACTGAAAGCCCCCAGTTACCTTCCCACCAAAACTCCCATACTGCAACTGTTTTCCTCTTTCCCTTGTACCATGGGGAGCAGCTAATCTGTTCTTGAGAGGCAGTCTTACAGCTGCACAGTGAGACCAAGCCCAATCTCCTCGCTTCTTGAAACGGCTGCTCAGAATCTTCTCTCCCTTACTTACCTGCATTTTGAGAAATACTAGCTGCTTACACTTCATTGACTTCTTTGCTTTTACAAGGCCCAACTATGAAGAAGGAGATGAGGAGACAACAACACCAGGAACCCGCCAGACTCATGATAATCTGTACAGGGTGCACATGCCCAGTTTGTACAGCTGTGGGAGCAGCTACGGCAGTGAGACCAGTATCCCAGCAGCTGCACACACAGTCAGCAATGCTCCAGTGACAGAATACATGTAAGTAGCTCTGGAAGAACCAAATAATCTTACATGCTGCCATAATACCTTTTATTAGTGTGGAGGGTTAAATACAGAGTTCTGCCCTAGATAAACTTTCAGTTGCATTATTCTTTGCCATCCTTTCTGTGCTCCTTGGCCAGTCTGGCTAGTGATGTGTGATTAACTAACCAGTTTCATAGTCCTTATGACTTTGTTAAGCCATCATGGACAGTGAGCTCAAAAGGGTTGCTTAGGGATCATAAGATAAGGAGACAACACGGAGGCTTTTTTTTTTTTTTTTGCAATGTGGCTTAGTTGGAGCATCACTGCAGTTCATCTGCAAAAGATGTTTTTGCTTGAGCCTTAGGTGATCACATGCCGCATACAATCACATTCAAGGCTTTTATTGTACACATTATTACATTTCCCTATATATCCACTATTTTTGTACAGGGCTGTGGAGTCTGTAAGCCAAAGCTCCGACTCCACAGCCCTGTTTTTGTGTACTCGGTAGGAATGTTGATGACATCCTACTGGTATAGTGGAGCCACATAACCCACTACAGTATGGTCTGCTTCTTAGCCATGCTGCAGTAAAATGTATAATAATAATTCAATAAATATGCTTTGATAAATACTTTCTACACATAGCTGTACAATTTAAAGGAGCTTTTAAAATATTTTATTAAAGTTAAAAATACCTTAAGAGTTCTGAAGGCTGCTGTGTTTCCCAGGCACAACCAGTTAGACTAGGAAAAGAGGTCATACTTACACTGGCCAAAAGTATGTGGACACCTAATCGCAATGTCACTGAGCTTTTTGGCATCACAACCCAAAACCACAGGTATTCCCATGGAATTTAATCCTTTTTGCACCTTCCTATGGGATTGTTTTATGCAACGTATTGCAGTGTTTGTGGGGATTTGTGCATTTATACAAATTAACATTTCTGAGATCAGACACTAATGATAGGTGAGAGCCTGGCTTGCGGTCATCATTCCAGTTAATTCCAAAAGGTGTTTAATGGTTTAGGTCAGTGCACTGTTTAGGCCACTTAAAGTTCCTCCTTACCTAACTTGTCAAACCATACACAGGGGCACAGTCAAAGTGAAAAGGAAAGAACCTCACTTAAACTGTTGCCACAAAATTGGTAGCATACCATTGTCTATAATGACTTTGTATGCTGTAGCTTTAACATTACCTTTCAATGGAAATAAAGGGCCCAGCCAAAACCCTTATAAACAGTCATAAACTTGAATCTTTCCTCCACCAAATTTTCCAGAAGATTCTATGCACTCAGTTGGATAGTGTTCTACTGACAATAAGCCTAGATCCCTCCTTAAGTCTACCAGATAGTGTAATGTGATTTAATACTATAGAGGACACAATTCCAGTGCTTCAGAATCTAGTGGTAGCTTACTTTACACATTCACCTGACATTTAACCATTGCACATGGTGACCTCAAGCTGTTGTGCTGCTGCTCAACCATGATCACTCATTTCATGAATCTTTTATCACATAGTCCTTGTCTCCGCCTCTTCCAGAAGCAGTTTGCACTTCTGCAAGGAATGATGCAACAGAGAAAAAGTGGGATTCCTGCAATAAATATTGCAGCAGGTACCACCGGATGTACTTTAGACATTAGATTCAGAGTGGTCTTTCATTTTAAGCTGTTACTCCTTGATGTTTCCATTTTTTAAAAATAGCATGTACAGTCGTAGCACATTGGCCACCATTGAGCTCCTCAGTCTAGCCCATGCCTAGTTTGTCTATGAAGATTTCATGTACTGTATTTGCTGGCGTATAAGACTACTTTTTAACCCCTGAAAATCATCTAAAAAGTTAGGGGTTGTCTTATACGCCGGATATTACTTTTTTCTCTTCTTACCTAGCTCCTCCATTGCCTGGCCGTCTATGCTGAGCGCTACAGCATTCCTCCCACAGCATTGATGTAACTTCCTGTGAGTGACAGGAAGTTTAATCATCGCTGGGGAGAGGAAATGCTATAGCGCTCAGCACAGACAGCTGGGCAACAGAGGAGCTAGGTAGGGAGAGAGAAAAGGAGGGGGGCGAGCACTAAGATAGCACCCCCCTCCTTCAGAGGGTAGGGCTTGTAGGGGCAGCACAGTGGGATGGTGCTCTGATAATCTTGGAGACAGGGAGGGCTGGGCAGGCAGGAAGATCTGACCAATCCAAGCAGGATTTGCCTTGGAAGAGGGGTAGTCTTATACAGCGAGTATATCCCAAACTCTATATTTTAACTGGAAAAGTTATGGGTCATCTTATACGCCCAGTCATCTTATACGCTGGAAAATACGGTACTTGATTTTATGCACATGTTTGCAATGGGTGTGGCTGGAATATCTGAACTGTCCATATACTTTTGGCCAAATAGTGTATGTAGATCTGCTTCTTCAGTCTTTTTCACCCAAGTGGAAGAACAGGTTAGGAAGGTCGTATTATTTGGCCTATTAATTGACGACTGCCCTGGGCAGTCATTAACACTGATTATTATATACACTAGGTGAGTTAGTTTATAGATCTTCCACTAAGTCCAGTTAAGTATAAACTGGTTTAATTTGGGCAATCCAATAGATTGTTTGTGAAATGGTCTGCCAAATTAATGATATTTTACTGTGTATGGGTACCACAGCTACCCAGAGTCTCTTAAGCCTTTCCTTTGCAATAGACTAAGCAGAATGTGGCAGGTGAGAGCTCTTAGATTTCTCAATTGACAGGCTTCTTAAGGCAGTCCATTATTCATAACCATTTTATAATAAAATTAAATCAAATTTGGTTGCCTAAATCCAAAATAGGATTATGTATTTATTTTTTACAGGAGCCAGAATGCAAATTTCCAGAATCCACGCTGTGAAAATACTCCTTTGATTGGGCGTGAATCCCCTCCTCCCTCAGTAAGATCCCTTTTCATTTAACAGTTGATTCAGTTCAAACTGGTATTGGCTGTGTCAGGATACTTCTAGTTTTCTAAAGTGCTTGCCTGATAGCATGTGGAATATTTCATTAATGCTTTTTTTTATATAGTAAATCAATTGCGCCTCAGCACCCCTGGATTTCTCCAAACAGGAGACGTCCATGTGAAACAAGTGTACTCCTATCATTTTTTTTATTTTTTTAAGGTGGAGCTTTAAGGAAATTGGTATTGATTTTGTTATTCTACCATACCGGTAACTATACAAAATTTTTAATGATAGGCGGCTGCGATAGTATTTTCCCCTTCACTTTTCTTTCCCTTTACTTTGTAGGCTATTCTTTCCAACTGCACAATGACCTATCCCTCTTTTTCTTAATCCTACTATAAGTAAGGTTGGACATTCACATACAAACGTTTTCTTTCTTTCCAAACAAATCACTCAAAAAAAAAAAGTCTGGTGTATGTGTGACAATCGATTAGATTTATCAGCCATGATCATGAAATCAGAAGCCAAATGGATCAGGCAAACCTGATCTTTTGTAACACTGCCCATAATAATAATAATAATAATAATAATAATAATAATAATAGAGTGTTGCTCAATGATCTTTGTGCTTTGCCCAGTTTCAATCAGTTGAACAATTGTCTTTAACGACTGTTGCATAATTCATCATCCATGTATTGCTGAATTGTACAGCACCGTGTAAATTTGTGGAGCTTTATAAATAAAATTACACATACATACATACACATAGATACATCCATGTATGGCCACTTATAGTGAATTGTGACTAACACGACTGGGCAGGAGCTGAATTTAGTTGGTGGGATAAATATTTTACACTGAGCTGTAAAAGTCTGTTGCTTTGTGCTTCGTCTCACTGTGAAATTTGAGAAAATAAATTTTGAGCTTGCATTCATGGTTTTATTGGCAGTCTTGTACTATTGCCTTTTGTATTTGCAAATATATAAAAAAAAGAAAAGACAATTAAATAGGCTGTCCAAAGTACAAGAATTATCCAGTGTATATCAGAGTGCAGCTTCAAGGGAAAATAGCCTGTGAACAGTTAGAATCTGTTCCCTTTATAGTGTCTAAAAGCTACAGGGCACTCTCTGTGTATATCTAGGCATTGGGCACTGCATCTTTATAAGTCTAATTGGTTCTGGGTGCTGTGGTCTTTGTATCTGATAGGCATATTTTTTGGGTATGCCTGCAGGTGCTTTACTGCTTATGCCTTTTTGGCACGGTGTACTTGGCTATAGTAACTGGCATGTGGAAGTGCCTAAGGGAGGAAGGTCTGCCCCCTGAAACAATGTGCACTTTTTTGATGTTACCATAATAAAATTTGCGGCTTAGACTGGAAGTCCCATTTATAACTTATTGTGAGTATACTAGGTAAAGGGTGCCTAATGACTGATCATCATGCTGAGGAGCATTTTTTATAGATTAGTAACTGGCATGTTTTAAAGACACTGGGACAGTACCCGGCACTTCCTAATTGCACTGGGGAAATTACTAGTAATTCCTGTTGACATTGGGACAGTTACTGGCAATTTATAATGGCACTGGGGAAGAAATTACTCCTACAATACCATCTGAGCAGTTACTAACATATTGTAAGGGCACCATAATAACACTGGGTCAAAAACTGCCACTGCTCGGGTTGAATTTGGGGGAGATACTAGCACATTCTAGTGGAATTAAAGGTGTTATTTTGACTTTATAACAGTAGGTAAGTAGCTGTTTGTAATAGTAGCAGGGCTGCCTCACTTTGCAAGCAATGGGCATAGGCAAGTGATGCGGTGTATAATTATAAATGCCGCAGTGGGTGTGACTGGGAATTTGTATGCCACACTGTATGTTTCTCATACCATCCCTCCACTTTTTATAACTTATTTCAAGCACTATTTAGTATGTTTTTTTTTTCTTTAAAAAAAAAAAGAACCCTTGAAAAATTAGACCACAAATAAGCAATAAGTTATTTTTAGCCTAACTAAGGCTAGGGCCATACTGACTGTTTTGTTGCTAAGATGGCAAAACAGAATCCACTGTTTCCTATGGGATAAAAGAGCTCCACAGTGCTGTTAATCAGTATCACCGCTTAAAGCACCACTAGTTAATGTTGGATAAGGTGCCGCTGACCACAGGAAAAGGAAATTGACATTCATATCAATATTTATGCAGTGCTTGAATTTTACGTTTTAATTGTTTTTGTTCTTCTCACTGCTGGTTACAAAATTCCTATATAAATGACACTTTATAAGACTCTTCATGTCTATGTATTATCTAAAGTTTCATAAAAAAAAAAAAACAATAAGGAGACCGTTGTTTTAACTAAACAGAATAAAGATGGCTATAATCATGACTGAAGAAAACAAATACAAGATTTATTTTTTAATATAATTTCTTATTATATCCTAGACACTGTTTTTTTAACAGTACAGTCATGGCCAAAAATTTTGAGAATGACACAAATGTTAATTTTTACAAAGTCTAC
>WMED01019230.1:1250-12485 GCA_019650415.1 Pipa parva | reverse complement strand
TAAGTGTTAACGAGCAGTTGGACAGGTGTACCTAATAAAGTGGCCGGTGAGTGTACATGGATGTCAGGTAAGCCCCCTGCCATGATATTCTGGTGAATATTGCTTGGAGGTTATGGCAACTGGTTGTTTAGCAGTGTATATTTGCTAAGAGATGGCTTAGTTGGTGTAGATGGCCTTAGAAAGGTGAGGCATTATTGTGTCTAATGGGATATATCCAGTATATAATTTAGCTAAACTCATTTGTACCCTAGGGGGGAATTCACCATTCAGCGAAGTGAGCTCCGAATCCTTCGGCATCACTTCGCAAATGGTGTTATGCGCTCACTGATGCCCTGCACGTGGATATCAGCGAGCGCATTAAAGGGATTCCAGTCTCGGCAAGACCAAAAGAGTTGCCTCACCGAGACTGGAATCCCTTTAATGCACATGCTGATGTCTGCATAGTGGTTGCTATGATTTCTTGTTCGTTGGAACTTGTGTTAGTCAGTCATACCCAGTAGAGTGTAGCACAGTGTTAGCCATAGACATAAGCAGAAATAAGTTGTATATAGGTGATACCTTTTATTGACTAACTAAATAGATGGTAAATGCAAGCTTTCCAGACTGTTTATGTCTTTTCTTTAAGCTGGTTCACACAAGTGTAAGTTGTTATTATGTATCCCTTCCATTCTGTCTCCACTCTCCAAGCAAGTTCCTTCTGATAAATTAAAGTCAGCATTTATGTCTTTCTTATTTAACATTTTATTCCTTTTTGCCCTGTAGGGTCAAGGATTGGTGGTGACTGGAACTCTGCCTGTATTTAACTTGACAGAGGATACAGGGAGTGCTGGGAAGGTGAGTCATAGTCCGATAATTGCAGAAATTGTAGAAGTAAAAATATCCCACACATGCATCCATAAATGTAAGTTAGTGCAGCTTGTATACTTACCTACACTGAGATAAATACTGTTTGAAAATGTCTCTGACTATTGTGCAAGGATTTCCCTTAAAGGAAAAGTATGTTTTACTTATATTTTTATATATTTACTGGCGTAACATTTTTTCCATAAAGGTTCAGTAAAACAGGGAATAGCATTCTGTTTTTGTAACAGTAAATCAGTATATAAACATATAATATGACTTGTGCTGTGGTTATCTATAACACCAGGGCTTATTCATGAAAGTGCAAACAGTTGTGTAAAGGTCTGAATTCATATTTATTCACCACTTCCTGATATTCACATATTCAGCTAACACTGCAGTGTGATTCTGATGCTTATGTTGTGGACTTATGGAGCTCTTCACATTACTTTGTATGTGCACACACAGGGGTAATTCACTTATTCATCAAGCCTCGGAGTCTGTTGAAGTAGCGAATTCAACAACTGTGTCGCCTTTGGCATTTTTACTTCACGAGATTAAAGTGACAAAATAGACTATTGGAGCATAGGTGCCCGAAGTAATAAAAATTCACTTTGATAGTCGAATTCTCACTTTGATTAATAAGCTCCTTGGTAAGAACTACATTATGAAAACTATCACAGCACACCAAAGTATCATATGCACAGTGTATTGTTTAGTTTATAAGTCAGTTGTGCTATGGCAATCACTCTTTAGCAGTTAAAATCATAGTCATTGGGGTCTTCTGCACATACAGCCCTATTTGTCTATAAAATTTGTCTATAAAATAAATCAAATATCACCCACAGAGATTAATGAAGGTGCTTTTCTATGTAGAAATCATACTGTGAAACAGTAGACAACTTATGTGACTTTTGTGGTTAAAATCCTTTGAACAAAACATTGACTAGACATAGGAGTACACCAGAGCTGTATTTTGAAGAAAAATCAAAAGCCTCTTGGTCAGGTGATTTACTTTAAAAAATAAGCAGTACACAACTTCTGAATTAATAAAAGGGAAGTAAAATTCTCCTTTAGAGAAAGCACACCTAAGTTCGGACAACAGGTAATATATATTATTATTATCACTAACTTATATAGCAACAACATCTTCCATGAAGCTTTATAGTAAGGGGAACAAACAAGATAACATTACATAGTATAAATACTTCCAACATTTTTACACAACATTGAGCTACAAATAGGAATGTGACCTTGCCTCCTGATAGAGCTTGCAGTCTAAGTGGGATTGGGGAGACATATAAGGTATACGACAGGGGTGGGCAAAGTTTTTTTGTATTGGGCCAATTTAATAATTTTCAACTATGTTGTGGGCCAGTAACATACCCAACGTAGCAAACCCCACCTTTTGTCATACTGTGTTGCCCCACAACACCCCCCATTCCCCATACTGTGTGGCCTCACAACCCCTTCCCATACTTTCCTGCTCCCACAAACCTCATCTCACACTGTGCTGCCCCCAAAAACCCCCTCCCATACTTTGCTTCCACCACAACCCCCTCTCACATTGTGCTTCCCCACAACCCCCCTCTCACATTGTGCTGCTACCACAACCCCCTCTCACTCTGTGCTGCTGTCCCCACAAGACCCTCCTTCCTTACTGTGCTGCCCTCTGAAGGCCAGATTACCTCTTCTACAAGCGCTTAATGGTAGGCGGCTCTGGCCCTATTGGCACCCTAGGCGCCCCCCCCCCCCCGGCGCCCCCCCCCCTCGTGACACACCCCCTGCCGGCATGGAAATTACTGCAGCCGCGGCTGCCAATTGGGAGATTTAAATTGAACTGCAGTAACCTCTGGCCGGCACTGTAAAAAAAAAGAAATGCCTAATGGCAGAGCCGGCACTGGGTACAGCAATCATCTCCTCAGCATAGCCTTTAACTTCCTCTATCAGAGAAAGGCTTATGGGGAGCCAAGATTCACTGTTTATTCATAGATAGATGTATGTATATTCCATAGGGTGGAAGGTATGCCAGTTAGAGTGGAAATAAAGGATCGTCTCAATTATAAAATGTCTGTAAACTATAAGAACTGCTATTTCCTTGTATGAAGGCAACCATTTTGTGTCCCTATCTTAATTCTGCATGACAGCTCTGTATCCTAAACCGTACATTTTTATATCTCTTTCATATCTTGACCACAATATGTGTCGTGATTAGAACCAGTTGATTCTTGGAGTGATGGGCATCGATGTTGCCTTGGATGATATTCGCCGCCTGATGCCGCGATACAGTGTAAGTAGGCTGTTTTTATGAATAAGGGTAAAGAGTTTGGAACTTTGTGCACTTAGTATTTAGTCAAACATAGAAATAACGGGCTGTTGGAATGGGGCAGTGTGGATTTTAGGAGATTGACAAGATGCTATTGAACCTGCAGTATTGTGACATGATTGCTATACTGGTTGTACTACGTATGTGTAGTGACCCAGCAGGGCACTACTAAATCTCCTTCTTGTTCTTGGCGTGGGGTTTATTTGCTCTTTTAAAATTGAGAAATACCTTTTGGGGTTGGCCGAACAATTTAATAAAGTATAAATGTTGTGTTGAGTGTGTGCTGACCGGTTCATGTTAAAGTGTGTTTTAGCCACTTATGGCTAGAAAATCTTCATTTTGCCGCACTTTACTTAGATGTGTGACTATCTCTTTAAATTGAGTTTATGCTTAGGAAAGGAAACACTTGCGCTTATGGTGCTTTGTTCTCTTCAGGAGGAAATTATTAACCAGATCAGCTGCTGACCTCTCAGTTGCACAGGAAGAAGAAATATAAGGATAATCGGAGAGTAGCGCTTCCTTTGGGTAAAAAGAAATAGGAGAAATGGTGCAGGTCACCTTGGTAAGAAATTTTTCCAAAAAGTGAAGATTTTCTTCAAAATTCTTTTTTAATAAATTAAAACAGATTAAGAAAATTAAAACAGATTAAGAAAAAGAGGAGTTTTAGTTCTTTCTTGTTTTCTTAATCTGTTTTAATTTATTAAAAAAGAATTTGGAAGAAAATCTTCACTTTTTGGAAAAATTTCTTTTTGGATGCACGAATACTGCAGCACGCTGAACGTGGGACAGAACCAGATGGTGGTCCTAGTACTGGATTAAGGTTAGGATTACACCTCAAGTAATCCAATGCCCATCTTTATTTAGGAAAAAGTGAGTAGCATTTCATTTGTTATTGATTGTTACCAAGGTGACCTGCACCATTTCTCCTATTTCTTTTTACCCAGAGGAAGCGCTACTCTCCCATTATCCTTATATCTCTTTAAATTGTGTAAATTACACAGCCTGCCTTAGGAAGGGTATATAAGGGTCACTCTGACAGGAAATCGTGTTCTATGGGAAGGCAGAGGATTGGTCTCAATCAAGGGTGTAATGTAAGAAGTACTGTGATTCACTCTTAGGAAAGAGTGAAGGGCTATTTGGGCCAATTGGGACTTTACATGAACTGTTCTGGGACTATCTTCCAAGTATTGTGAGATGCCCTTTTCTTCAAGAGTTCTAGAGTGACCCTCCCTGAGGCAGATCGTGTTTATGGCTGTGAGATATGTATTCTGATTTGTTGAAGTGTTGATTTATTACTATTCGAGTTCAAGTAAAGTCTGTTCCCGTTTGCAAGTTAAAGATGTCGCCTCTGTGGAGTTTTTATTGCTTTAACCAGGGTCACTGAAGGTTCAAGGAGTCTGTGACAGCCACTCCATGTCCACAAGGTAATTCCTGCACCCACACACCATCTGGGTAAAAGAAATATTTTTGCTAGTGAATTCTGACATGTCTGCCAGCGTCACCAGAGTCTATGGCACCATGACTGAAAATGACTCTTGGGGTTGCAACAAGGCCCAGCATACACCTGTCCTTTCACTACATATGTATGATGTACATGTTTGGAGTAACATATATGATTCTTTCCACAGTTGGGCGCCAATGGTTACATGTTTGCTATTGATCTGAATGGGTATGTCCTGTTACATCCCAACCTAAAGCCACAGGTATGTTATCATCAAAAACACCCAATTGCACAAAGCTGGTGAACTTCCCTCTCCTACACTAGGTACTACCATCACATTATATACTCAATTTCTCTATAGCAAAGCACCAAAGCCAACAGTACTCTAGATACTGCAGTTAAAACATCAAGGGGGTTATTGACTAAAGTCCTATTTGTCTCGTAAAGGTGTGAATTTGCCACTTTCCCATATTCGGGTATTCAACAAACTCTGCGATGTACTGATTTCACCAGCTAATGATGGTTGCATACTACACAATAGACTGTTACACAACTTTACTATGGGAATATTGCTGTAGTCGTGGACTTGCTATGGGAATTCACTGTTTAGTCATTAAGGAGTAGCCACCTGAAGTGATGAAAATTCACTTTGATAGTCGAATTTTCACTTTAGTCAATTACCCCCCAAGTCTTTATTGCCAAAATCCTTTAAAACTGCTGCAGGGGCATAAAATGAGCTTTTCACTAAGCACTCATCTAATGCATTTCCTGCTTGTCGCACTGACTCATAGGGCCTTATTGACTAAAGACCTAAAAGTCACATAATGTTCTGAATTCACATCTATTTGCCTCTTCCCCATGTTTGCACAACAGAGTGTCAAATTGGGGGGGGTTGATGGAAGGGCTCAGCATTTTATTTCTGTCCGATGGACTATGCCACACAACGCATCCAATAGCGATTGACAATGTCCACTTGCTCGACAAGCCTATTCGCTGCTTAATCAATATTGAGAAGTAAATTTATGAGTATTTTGAAGGTACAATTCGAATTGTAGTGAGGTGAATTCATCTTTTCATCATTCAGCCCCAAAGTCTTGAAACCTGCAACTGGAAGTGATCTTAAATAGCCAGCATAGCACCTTCATTTTCCAAAATTAACCATTTACTCTAACCTAATAGTAACAGCACAGAAAAACTGAAAAGAACAAATATAAAATCAGTAACATTGGATTATCCTGTTGTATTGTATATTTGCTTTTACAAAGTAAATGAAAAACATCACCTCCTCTTAAAGCAAACAGGGATTTTTTTGTACCTTTAATTAGGATGGATTCTGCCACACAAGACAAATCTAACTAAGCTCAGTATCATGTCTTCTGTCTGTGAAAACTACACACTTCCTTTTTAACCTTTGTCCCTTTTCTCTTCTACCTTTAGTAAATTGTGACTAGAAGATGACTTAGCCCTATCACACTACCCTGAGTAAAACGATACTTCTGGCTAGGGACATACCATATTTATTGTATCATAATTTTATAATTACATCCAATTAATTAACTGGTCCCAATCAAATTTACTTAACTTTCCTGTTTAAATTTACCCTTTAGTCCACTATTGAAACAGAAGCTTAGAAATGTTTTTTAACTGGTACCATCTATCTCTTTTACTGACCTAAAACAAAAGATAACCTGCATGGTATATTGATCCAGCCAGGTGTAGCAAGTGCTATAGGGAAAAGGCTTCCTAGTTACCCCAAACTTTATTATTCCATTAAAATAGCAGCACCAGTAAAAAGCATTGTATCTTACGTGTTTCACACCCACATGGTGCTTAATCATAGGCAGAAAGTGCTGCCAGACAAGCCCTCATTTATGTGCACCACAGACTGGCTCTGTAAAGTGACAGTATACTTTCAAAAATAACCATATTAAAAACCACAGAATAGTAACATGTATAGTGTATATAGTGGCATAATACATGTATAAAAAAATATTTCAAATAAGAGATGTGGACACTACCGTTTATAGGAAATCTACATCCACTAATACCCTACCTGACACCCCAAACATAGTATTGGGGATATCCCCTTTGAGCAGTTCCTCAGATTAGGGAGAAACTGCTCAACAAAGGAATCTTTATTGACAGCTGCTTTTGGACACAGTTTATGATTCTGGGTGAGAGGGTATTCTGAGCAATCTATTCAGAAAACGTTTTTAAGAACTAAAACAGCAGACAGAACTACGCTGTTCCATTGCAAAGTATGTATGTATGTATGTATGTATAGTTTTTTTATAAGCCTGTATCATCTAACTCTAAATGCAAGACTTCTACTCTTAGCACACATCTTAAGGGGTTATTCACTAAGGTGCGAAATCAACTGTTGAATTCTCAAACAGCGGATTCCCATATCAAATCCGCAACAATTTCCCCATTGTAAAGTAGCGAAACATTTTTAAAAGGTAAGATTGCAACAATTTTCCCATAATAAAGTTGCGACTTTACAATATTCTCATTATAAAAACGCTACTGCGATAGTAGCAGACTATTGCAACTGTCTTTATCTGGTGAATTCGCACCTATATGCAACAATTCAGACTTTAGTGAATAACCCCCTTAATGTTTAATGACACCAGACATATTATAGAAACTCCTGTGACCTGTGACACTGAAGAGGAAGTAGGATGGGCTTCTGTAAGAAAGAGAACACAGAATAGACTGTCCCTTTAAAAGCTTTACACTCTGCTGTGTCACTGTAATGTATGTTCTTTAGAAAACAGGAGTACAGTGAAGGTAGGTGCGCCAAAAAAGGGTTGTGGGTAAAAAACTGGGTGTAATGTAGAAGGGAGGGGACAATGGGAAAGGAGTAGGAAGCAGGATGATTAAAAGAACGGAAGTGGATCTAAAGGGAAGGAAAACAGGAGTTAAGAGAATTAAGCAAATAAAAACAGGGTTTGGGTAAAGAAAGAAGAATTATAAAGTGGAGAGGAAAGAAAAGGGAGGAAAGTTCCTAGTCTTAAGACCCTTGTGGGGCCACTTGGAAATCAGTTGAGTGTTGTTTGTGTCCATCTAAGCATTGTCTCACTCAGCATGCTTATATATTTAATGAACCCCTGTTCCATAGCTTAAACCCTCTGCTAGTCTATCTCTTGTACTAGTGCAGGGGTAGGCAAAGTGTGGCTCGTGAACCACTTGCGGCTCTTTAGCCACCTTGTTGTGGCTCAGAGCGAACCTCTGAAGCCCCGCCCATGACCGCCGATGGCTCTTCTGATTGGCCATTGGCAGGTCATGTGTTTGGGAGAGTGCGTTCTTCCTTTCTCCAGCAGCTCACAAAATAGTTGTCGCCGCTGGAGGAAGGAGAGAAATGGCTCCCTCCTCAAGGAAGTTTGCCGAACCCTGTACTAGTGCATTTTTATTTGACCACAATATGATGCTATGTGTCCCTAACTAATATCTCATTAAGGTCTTTTTTCTCTGTGCTGTAGATCATCAATTTTCAGGAACCAGTAACTCTGGATTTTCTGGACGCAGAGCTGGAAGATGACAACAAAGAGGAGGTAAATAAAAAAATCCTTCAGCTTCCATATTATACTTGGTTCTCTTTACTTCCATTATTGCTGGTGGGTGGCAGCGTTTGCTGTGCTAACACAAATTGTAGTAGATTGGCTGCACTTGTAGTAATGAAAAAAATGATAAGACAATTATTGGGCAGAATTTTCACTTCTGCATAAAAATTGTTCTATGTATACTGCTACTATGTGTACTAAACCTCATATTTTCCTTTTTATTATCCCAAAGCCATCCATTAACCACCAGGTGTCTCATCCTTTAACCCAGATGCCTTTTCTCCCAGTATATTTCTCTCTTTCATTTTAGTGCTTCCCTTTTTAAACTTCCCCTTTTTTCTGCTAATACTTTTAGCATCGTTCCTCCTTTCCTTACACATCTCATCTATTTGTTCTGTAATCCCAGATACGCAGGAAAATGATAGATGGGCTGGAGGATGAAAAAACTATCCGCACATTGGTAAAGTCACTGGATGAGGTAAGGCCAAGCCTGACATAATACATCATCTTACTAATGTCAATATCTGGATTTATTCCTTTATTTTCCTTTGCAGAGATACATTGATGAAGTTGAGAGAACCTACACATGGGCCCCAATACACAGCACAAACTACAGGTATGTAGACACTGAAAGGTGTAAATTATGCTAGGAAGTTATTCTGTGTATAGTGTAAGTGGTCAAACCCAGCAGTTACCCACAGGGGCACGGTGTGCTCAAATATAGAAATGTGCATCAAGTCAGCATTTAGCTTCAGTGGTCCATTTCAGTTAAAAGGAATAAAATATCTGAATGGTTGGTACTGGTTACTAGACCTGAGAAGTCTGTGCTCCTGTTGATACATGACCTATAATGTGAGGGCTACAGCAGGACAAAGGGCAGTATGACATTTAGTGAAAGAACTTACAGTATTTAGAAATATTCAGTTAGGTCCATATATATTTGGACACTGACACAAATGTTGTTGTTTTTTACCTGTTTACTGAAACATATTCAAGTTATAGTAATATAATGGACAAGGACATACAGTCCAGACTTTCAGTTTTCATTTGAGGGTATCCACATTCAAATTGGATAAAGGGGTTTGGAGTTTCAGCTCCTTATCATGTGCCACCCTGTTTTTAAAAGGACCAAAAGTAATTGAACAATTGACTGAAAGGCTGTTTCATGGGCAAGTGTGGGCAAATTCTTCGTTATGTCGTTCTCAATTAAAACAGTTAAAAGGCCTGGGGTTCTCAATTAAACAGATAAAAGGCCTGGAGTTGATTTCAGGTGTGGTGCTTACATTTGAAAGATTTTGCTGTGAAGAAAACATGCAGTCAAAAGATCTCCATGCAGGTGATAAAAGCCATCCTTAAGCTACGAAAACAGAAAAAAAAACATCTGAGAAATTGCTACAATATTAGGGTTCACTGCATGGTGCAAGCCACTCATAAGTCTCAAGAATAAAAAGGCTAGATTGGACTTTGCTTAAAAAAAACCCAAAACCTAAAAAAGGCAGCACAGTTCCGGAAGAACATTTTTTTGGACACATGAAACCAAGATCCACCTCTACCAGAATGATGGAAAGAAAAAAGTATGGTGAAGGCGTGGTACAGCTCATGATCCAAAGCATACCCCATCATCTGTAAAACACTGCGGAGGCAGTGTGATGGCTTGGGCATGCATGACTGCCAGTGTCACTGGGTTGTTAGTGTTTGTTGGTGATGTGACACAGAATTGAAGCAGCTGGATGAATTCTGAGGTATTCATAGATATACTGTGTACTCAAATGCAGCCAAACTGATTGGTTGGCATTTCATAATACAGATGGACAATGACCCAAAACATAAAGCCAAAGCAACCCAGGAGTTCATTAAAGCAATGAAGTGGAATATTCTTGAATGGCCAAGTCAGTCACCTGATCTCAACCCAACTGAGCATGCATTTCACTTTTTAAAGACTAAACATCAGACAGAAAACACAGAGTCTGGTGATGTCCATTAGTTCAAGACTTCAAGCAGTCATTGCCAACAAAGGGTTTTTAACTAGGTATTAGAAATTAACATTTTATTTACAATTATTTAATTTATCCGATTAATTTTGAGCCCCTGAAATGAAGGGATTGTGTTCAAAGAATGCTTTAGTTCCTCACATTTTTATGCAATCCTTTTGTTCATCCCATTGAATTAAAGCTGAAAGTCTGAACTTCAACTGCATCTGAATTGTTTTGTTCAGAATTCATTGTGGTAATGTCCAGAACCAAAACTAGAAAAATGTTGTCTCTGTCCAAATATTTATGGACCTAACTGTAAATGGATTATTATGTTGGATGAGAAGAAAAAAAACTCTTCTTGCATAAGGCAGATGTAATTAATATCTTTAATATGCAAATTTTATTAATTTTTGAGGGAGGTTACTAAGCTCTTCAAGATTTATACTGTAGCAAATGATAGTGAAGAACATTTTTCCTTGTTTTGGCACTCCCATAATGCTTTGTATTCACATGGATGTAATCTGTCATTGCCATCTTAAGGTGTTAGGGTAGACAGATAACTTAACTCTTTTTTTGCTAGTATGTTAATCTTGCTGTAAAATTATCAAAGATATTTGAAACATTGTGTTAATAATCTGAAGTGTAGCTTCCATGTTAGCAGGTATACACAGTGCAAATGAATGTACGTCAAGATTTATTCCAACTGTGTAAACTAGGCATGTCTGATAGCTGCCCAGAACCTGCCTGCATATAATGCTCAACATCCCTTACAGCATATGACTAAGGTGAAAAAATGGATATTGTAGTTTTCCAGCAGCTTCCACATCCCTGCGTTTTCCTAATATATTGTAATTTTCCTTCCATACCTCCTGTAACATACATGTACACATGTGCAAGCCTAGATAAACTGTGCTCAGACACAATTACCTATGTACTTACCACTGTTTCCTGAGTATGAATGTGTAGTAACAGTTTCTTTCCTCCACCCCTCATGTTCTCTCTCTCTTTAACCACTTTAACACCTCTCCCTTTTTGCTCTTCGCTCCTTGTGGGTTCCTTCCCTTATTCCTCTCCTTTATTCTTCTTGGTTTG
>WMED01019229.1:0-12350 GCA_019650415.1 Pipa parva | reverse complement strand
ATGGAAGGTGAACAATAAGGGCCTAATTCACCAAGCTCCGAAGTGAGGTGAACACTACGTACCTCACTTCGGAGCTTGGTGAATTAGGCCCTAAGTGTCCAGCATATATTTAGGGAAGCCATCAATAGATGCACATTGTAATTCATCAACATGGGCAGTTTTTACACAGATCTAGTAACCCATGGCAACCAGTCAGCAGTCAGCATTCAGTGGCAGAGGGAACAAAAATTAAGAAAGCCAACTTATGATTGGTTGTTATGGGTTACCTGGAGATGAATGCTCCAGGCAACCATTTAATGAAGTCTAGTAACAAATAGCAAGCAATAAGAGGTTAACTTTCATTATTCTAGCTCCCCTGTGATAGTACATACTAATTGCTGATTGGTTAAACTGTTGATGAATTACTCCAATTGTATGGCATCATTGTGACACATAATTGTGAGTTACATGTGTAATCTGCTCAGTTTTTTTCAGTTACTCTATATTACTTTAACTGTACAACAGGAAAGAGTTAAGTAATGATAATTAAAACAAATGATAATTACCTTTCTTTAAGCATAACTGCTTCTCGTTTTGTTGTGAAACATTAGCACCTACAGTATAAAAAATGTTCACATTAGTTCATTGTGATGGCCAAGAAGAAAACAATAAAATTAAATGTAGACAAATTATACTTGGTATGTAAGTCCTGCTTGCCAAATCTAAGACATCTCTTGTTTATAATTTTGAGATATATCCCACCAATTCTTATAGGGTTGTGTTTTTCAAGCTTTGTAAAATCCAACTTTATCTGTTTTTCCACTGTTAGCATTCCCTTCATTGTCAACAGGGCTGTGGAGTCGGAGTCAGAGTAGGGGCCCATTTTGGTGGAGTCGGATTCGTTATAAAATGGACCGACTCCGACTCCCAAAATATATAATAAATTGGTAGAGTTAGTTCATTGCAGTATATGCTGAATATGTTTTCATAAGAATTTGGGAAAATAATGAAATGTCCTGTAAAGGTCTGTTCTATTCCTTATATAAGGATCTAGGCTTAATTGAAGTGAATGTGTGCTGCACTTTATGTACATGCTCAGTAGTGAAGCTCCTTGCTACAGATCAGAGGAAAAGGCACTGGAAGGAATGGCTGCACTCATCATAGATCTGCTAGAGAAAATAGGATTAAAGAAGTTTGTTCACTACAAAAATTAGCTTTCAACGTTTTTGTTGAAAATTTTTTTTTCCCACTTACTGCAGCGTTTTGCATATTTTCAATTTATTAAATTTTTTGTGTTCTAATTTAGAACACAAAAAACTTTAATAAATTGCAAATTTGTATCCAATAAATATATTTTATGTTCTACCTAAATAGCTTGATTATTGTATCATAAGGATGATAAAAAGCTTAAATTAAGTTATCTCTTAAACATGCGGCATGTATGAGGGAGTCAGAGTCAGGAGTCAGAGTCAGGAGTCGGAGTAAGGAGTCGGAGTCAGGAGTCGGAGTCAGGAGTCAGAGTCAGGAGTCGGAGTCATGGGAAATTGAGGAGTCGGAGTCGGGCTTTGACTTACCGACTTCACAGCCCTGATTGTCAAACTGAGATTTGCCAGTTTTGTCATGTTTGGTATAACGTTTCACCACATATTTTGGCAAATATAGCTTTTGTTTATGTCTGTACAGACATTTTCACAAAAAAAGGTATGAAATGTTGAGGTGAAAACTATCATTTTCTCTCATTCTGAGCAAATATTTTTGCTTTGGTCAGCTTCACCCATCAATTAAAGGATATAAAATAAAAAAGACATATTAAAAAACTTACCTTATACTGAGTTGAATCTTTGCAGTCACTGCATGAACTGTGCTGTAATTTCCCGGCACCGATGCTGACTTCATATCGCATACGGTAATACGGGAGCTCCTCTGACTTGGTTGAATCAGTCTCCCACATCCTCATGGTCATTGCAGGGAGCATTCTCTTTGGTTTCCACAATGAACATGATGATGTTGAAACCATTTTTCCCGCCAACTCAAACAAGTGGGAGGAGCTTCGTGCTGGCTCCTGTGTCAGCCTGCGCTGTCAAGTAAGCATCGGTGCTGGGAAATTACAGCACTGTCCATGCTGTGACTGTAACGCTTCAACTTAATAAAAGGTACGTTTTTTAATATCCTCCAAAAGTAACAACTGCGGAGAAGCGCAAATACAACTCACCTATGGTGCCTTATCTTAATTGCAATATAATTTGAAAGGGGAAACCAGCAAGTCCCAATAGTAGTGTTCGATATAAAAGTATAACACACACACCACGTGCCAATCGAGATTAAAATCTTATGCGCTCACCAGATATACAAACTTTAAAAGCTCATAATATCACAAACTTTAGGCAAGTCGATTAATCTTCAATTCAAGCAGTTTCAATTAGAAGTATTATATCAATCACAGTAATTTTCCTGAGGTAAAACTACTGTGATTGATATAATACTTCTAATTGAAACTGCTTGAATTGAAGCTCATCTGGTGAGCGCAGAAGATTTTAATCTCGATTGGCACGTGGTGTGTGTGTTATACTTTTATATCGAACACTACTATTGGGACTTGCTGGTTTCCCCTTTCACATTATATTGCAATTAAGATAAGGCACCATAGGTGCGTTGTATTTGCGCTTCTCCGCAGTTGTTACTTTTGGAGGATTCTTTTTTGGGAAGAGGAGCGAACTCCCTAGGAGAGAGCGGCAAGAGACAAATCAAGGCACTTATTTGCACTACACCAGCAAGCGCTGCGAGAACTTTTGTTTGTATTTGGGACGTTTTTTAATATGTCTTTTTTATTTTATACCTTTCACTCTCCTTTAACAAAATAATCATTATAGCCTTATCATTTATATAGACCGTAACACTGGCCATAAATGTTTATCAATATCCCTGTTAACTCAGGGTAAATGAAATAACCTCAACCCAATCTACTTTCAGCCCATGAAGGCCTTGAAGAAAAACTCACCAAATATAACATGGTGGTTCATACATTCAGCACTGGTTGACAAATGCATGTTCTTATAGGGACATTATTGTGGCCTGTATAGACTGTGAAAATCAGTTGTTTTATTTGTTGAGTAAAGGGTACTACCATGTCTGAGAGATGTTTCATTCAATATATGTAGTAATAATGACAAGGCAACTGGAGTTACTGTGTTTTTCAATATGAGTTGAGGAACCCAATCATATGACTAGCCAAGCAATTTGCAATTGCAAGTTCCAAGGCATAACAATGGGAGGCTGTAAGAGTGTAGTTGGTTGGGGTTGAGTATCTGAAGTTGAGTTGTGTGAGAGAAAGGAACTGGCAGAAAATATAGAGAAAAGGGCAAGAAAGATTTCTGCTTTTGTTAATTTAAAAACAAAAAACATTTTTTTTAACTTTATTACTATCCAATGGATTACAGTTCATTAATCTGGAACACTTCACAATATGGCACTTGTTTAGTCCCCTTTAACCTAACAATTGTTTTACTCATAGAACCAAATCCCAAATAAAGAGTTCAACTGCATTGCCTTAGTGATTTGAATTTGTGTAAGGACTTATACACACACAGGTAGGTCATACATTTCTGTGCATTAAAAGGAATGGTAACTGCTTGAAAAAAATTGTCTTCATGGTAGGGGTGTGCGATATTTATCGTTCACGATACTATCGCACACAGGGTTGTACCGATATTGCAAAACTGCAATATCGGGTAATCGTGTGGCTCCTGTGGAGCTTCCGGGAGGTGGGGAGAAAGCAGCCGGCTCAGCGCACTTACAAAGAAAAAGAGAGAAAGACTCACCTGCAGACACACTAACAGCCGATAGCTAATTAAGACGAAGTGAATATTCATGCTCATGAATATTCACTTCGTCTTAATTAGGTATCGGCTGTTAGTGCATTTGCGCAGGTGAGTCTTTCTCTCCTTTTCTTTGTAAGTGGGCTGAGCCGGCTGCTTTCTCCCCACCTCCCGGAAGCTCCACACAACCCTGACAGGATGGTACAAGCTGCAGAGGATGAGGCGCACACCATTATCGGCCATTATCGTTATCGGGTAAGTAAAAAAAAAAAATCGGGATATAATTTTTTTTCCTATATCGCCCACCCCTACCGCATGAATTTATAGTCACGCATATACCGTGTGCTTAAAACGCAGAATGTGTTTATAAACTTTAGAAAACTAACTATAGCCTGTGTGTACAGACCCATTTGGAACACTAAGACCAATTTCTGAAGCAGATACATTGTGTTTCAATGTACAGCAGGTAGCACATGTAAATATGTTTTGCACATTGTCTAAGACTGACAGCCATATTGATTTGGCTCCATGAATGGGAAAATGTTAGACTGAAGAAGTACAATAGGACAATATCATACAACTGTAAGAAATATGGTTACTACAGGCTATTGGGGAAATGTACCTAGAGGTAAAGCAAACATTGTGTTAAACTTTGAATATTCTTTCCTTATTGTTTCTAATATAGCACAATAGGCACAAGTGTTTTCCAGGGAACAGCTCCCCACAGTGTTCTAGCTGTTCATATTTTCATACCGGATAAACAACAATTACATGGGTTAAACTCCTGATCTATTGGCAGTATCAGGAGCAAGATGGTTGACATGTGCAGTGTTTATTCAAGTGATCATTTTCTGATTATACCTATTGATAAATATACATGTATGTGTACCAACCATTCATTTAACATCCACAACATTCAATGTAACATTGCTGATTTCAATATGCACTAACAATGCCACTTAAGGGTTAAAAGATCAGGGGTATTAAAGTGTAACTGGAACCAGATTTCTATAAACAAGGTGTAAAACATTCCCTATGAAAGGCAGTTTCAGTTTATAAGGTTTTTTTCTTATCAGATTCTAGCATTCAGGAAATGGGAGTTATCACATGAAATATCCTGAGCAGATGACAATTTTATAACCTTCCTGAGCACTGTTAAGATAAAATATGATATTTTACTGACTTTTGTGCCTCAGAATGTATGGATATGTACATTGTAAAGCTCGCTAACTACACCATGTAATAATAACCTCAAGGTAAAACCATGGTCTTTAACTCCCAAAATCCTCTGGGGATCCAGCAGTACCCACTTCCATATAATATGCAAAAGAATTCAGTTGTATTCTATGGCACTAAAAAGCAATAGGATGCCTTTGGTTGTTTTAATCAGTCCTAATAAGCAGGTCCAATAACAATATGATTTCAACAACAGTCAAACAGCAGTACCTGCAGAACACTTACAGTATTTAGAAAGCAAAAGTTGGGCAACAACTTATTTCTGCAAGAGCTGTTTAGGCCTACACTACTGCATAGATGCTCTGCACCTTGAAACCACCTACAGCAGAACCTTAAACTACCAGTCCATGCCCTGTCTCTCTCTGACTTACTCCCCCTGCTGTTGGAACTTATAATATCAGCAGGTGAACAGAGTGAATTTACAATCTGGGGGCTATTCAACCATGGGGCCTCTGATGCTCTACTTGCACTAATATTCCAAATTGTCACTTTTTCCAAACATTTAAACGCTTCTCCCATGCAGGGACGGGTTCCTCCCAACAAAACATTTTTCGGTTTCTCATATTATCAGCTGTGTCAAGAACTATTCCCAATATTTCTACTGTTTAGATCCCATATTCCATAGGGCAGGGGACACTTTCAGGAGGAAAGTGACCTAGCACATAGAACAGAGCAAGCCAAGGGGCAGTACACAAGGCCTCGTGGCTTCTAAATGAGAAGTTACCTTGAGATTTAAATGGAAGCATATCGTTTCTATAAATATAACATGTATTATGTAAATAAGTTGAAAATTGGAAAGTGCCTCTTTAAGCTTCCCATCAGGAAAGTGTGGCTAACCAGATCTGTTGTTTAGTCATTTACTCCATGTCTTGTGTATCAGATCTGCTGGTTACACATTCTATATTGCAATAGTTTTATTATAGTTTTATACGTATACTTTAATTCAAAAATCTACTTTAATACTATTTATGCAACACTGAAGGTTTATAGCTTACAGCAGCAACATAGAATGACTGACTTAATTTAGTGTTTTGCAGGTAAATGGAATCTCTGAGCACAGTGGCATCATTCCCTTGGGAACTAGCCCCCTATAGGGCAAACCTTTTACAGGATATCGACAACACATCCACAGGAAGGAAAACAGAATTTCACTGATGCTTAAATTAAATTCAAAAGTTATTGTAGCTGAAAGATGGGGAGTATTAAATATGGCCAAATTATTATTTGCAACATGTTCACAAATATCTCCACTTTTGTCTTGGGCAGTAGGAACAGCTCAATAACACATTATTTATTTGACAACTTTATCATCTAAAAATGATGTGACTTGCAAGTGTGAGCATGTTTCTCTAACATGCCTGCACATGAGACTTACCTGCATGCACAATATTGCAACTAGGTACAGATAAGAATAATGAGAAAATGTTTGGAGTTTTTTTACTCTTAATCCATACAACATGGTATTTGTCAGTTACTGGAATTAAGTAATATCCTTTTTCATGTGAAGTGCACAAGAACAATGTGTACTGTACAAGTGGAAATCCCCAAATCAACCATGAAAATAGTTTGAATTTGAAAGAGCCACAGCAGTATCAGATCTGTAGTGTACAGCAAATTCTTCATTCTGGTAGGCCAGAGAATTCAGGATTGTGCTTGACCTATTCTGGTACTACTGGATTCTGGGAAAAATTTCCAGTCCTCTACTCTTTATTTATTGCATTCCTACATACTTTCACAAAAGAGAGTGCCAAGAATTCTTTCTGATACACACTGGATCCTGGGGGAAGAACAGTGTTACCTGCTCTCAGGCTTGTCACCTCATCTGACCAGCAGAACAGAGACCCAGTGACTAATGGACAGTCACCATTCCCTTTCACCAAGGATGACAGTAAAGGGCTCCATAGTTTGGCAGTAAAAACAATAGCATTTCATTGCCAACCCCTAATGAATGGAAGATGAAGTTCCAGCACAGCACATTAATCTTTAGTGCCCAATAATGCAATTCTCAAGCTCTGAAGATAATGTATATTTCCGCTGAGAGATTGTTAACTACACTGAGGTTTGTTCTACACCAAAGTTTCTCAACTCCAGTCCTCCAGTACCAGCAACAGCCATTAACACAGACAAATAAAAAATACCATTTGAATAGGCCTAGCAGTTATTCAAATACAGCACTTGTAAAATGCTTTCTTTGAAGTGACATTCATGAACTGTATTGCTTTCTGTCTGTTCCTAACTTTACTGATAGCAGCCATGTTGTTCTTGTTATTCTTTTAAATAATCCAAAAGAATGACAAACCATTTATCTGCTCAGAGAGCCTAAAGCAACACAGGTACAAATTTGGTCCCCAGTGTAGCTAATTTTGACCATACTGATCTTTCTGTGCATATATGGGCTGTCACAATGTTCCATGTGATCAACCATTTACCCAGTCACCAATGATAATTTGCCCTAAGGCTGGGTTCACAGTAGCTCCATGGTTCTCAACTTGTGGATCACGATTCCCTTTGGATGCTGAATGACCCTTTCACAGGGGTTACCAAAGATACGCCAAAATATGAGTACCCGGCATGATGATGTTATCGTAAGGGTTGTGGTATTAGGTAGGTTGAGACATCGTAGGGGTCATAGCGTTCAGATGGTTGATAACCACTGCACTAGCTGATTTTTATCTGAGTTTTTTTAAATTAGGTTGATTATTGTCTATTGTGAAAAACACAATAGCCTGTGTGGATTATTCCATAGGAAACAATGGATCCTGTTTTTTCAACTCAGCTGAAAATCAGCTAGTTTGAACCCAGCCTTAATCTCCAGCTACCTAAAAACCCTATGGGTGAAGGGGGTCCTCAGAATGACCCATTGCTTAAAGAAGCCCTGGAAAGTTTTCAGAAAGCTAAGCCAGGGGGTTGAGCAGTCAGACACACAATGCATTGTGTTTGCTATTTGTGAAATGAAAATGTTCTGATTGTTCAGTTCCCTGGGATTAACAAAACTCTCCCAATGAACTACTAGCTTACTGCCATGTCCGGTAGACCTTTACAATAAGATGTAGTTCCTGCATATTAGTATTTCTTAGATGCTCTTTTTAAATCTATAGATACAGCTTAACCATTAATTTATAGCCCCCTTACCCTAACCCTTAATGAAATATAATATTGGAGCTATCATATGGTATATTGGTCTAAATGTTTCATAAAAATGATGTTCTAAAATTGAAGAAGACAGTTTAACATTTTCTTTATGATGCTGTGACAAAGAAGTCTTTCAGTTATATGGAACATATGTTTAGGGTTTTGAGATTAGTTTACAATGGAACTGGTGTCCTGTTTCATCATGAGGCACCAGATGCAAAAAAGCTTTTCTTGGATCTCTCGGGGGTCATTTAGTTGCTTTGCATTATTTTTGTTTAAATGTTTTTTATTAAACCATAGTAGTAAAAAAAAAGTAAAATCCAGCAATATTCCTATGAAATTGAATAGAATAATAGTGATAACATTATTAAGGAATGAGAAATATGCTCAAACCAGTGTTTTGAGAAATTAATTACAAATTTGTAATGGACACAATGTAATAGGAGGTAATCCCTGTCTAATTGTTTAGCCCTCCATAAGAAGCATGTAAAAAGGAGAATGTCCAGACAATATTTCTGTACTGGGATATAAACCGAAAGGTTTTCTTTGGTTGATCTTTCATATCTGGTGGAAGAAACCTGTAGTATTTACAATTAACATACAGTTTACCTGCAGTTTCTCTATCCTTTTCTTTATTTCTATAAAATGCTAAGGCCTAGTTTATTCTACCATTGCAACAACTTCACAACACTATTTGCAAGTCTTTTAAAGTTAAAAAACAAAACAAAACACTGCCCTGGTTTCTCTAGAATAATTAATAAGATAAAAATATGAATTACTTATAAATCGTAACTTGAGAAATGGCCTCTTTACATTGTAACTAGGCTATTATGGATTGTAATTTGGTTAGTGATCAGTTTAGCTGAATGAGGGCCAAGCATATATTTTTCTTTTGACTACAAGTATCAGAGTTCAGATGCCCACAGCATATAACTTATATGGGGGAAGTTAACAGTCCTCAATGAGTCTGCTTCAGTTTCCATTTAAAACGTCCATCTTGAAACTGTCATTTTGTCTTCCTGTTTCAATCAGTAAGATTTTAAATAAGGGACTGTAGTAATGTCTGCAGTAAAAATTCTTTCATTGAGATTCAGAGAATAAGCATCATTCACGATAACGGCTCTCGGTGCTTTTTACAGTGCATTCTAATAAAGGCTTATTGTGTTCTGTTTATTACTGCAAATCACGGGACAATGTCACGCAAATTATACTCTTGCAGGCATTAAAACTGGAGACTAAAACTCAAGAGAAATAATAGGAAATTCATTTGAATGTATTACTACATCAAGCCTCCTATGGCTTTGTCTGCAGGCTCATAACATGAGAAAATATATATGTATGTGTTCTGATTTGTCGACTGTGCAAATAAACTGAATGCATTTTTTCCAGAATTTCTCTGCATTTAGTTTTAAGCCAGTGATTAAACCGCTTTTGTTTCCATAAAAGAGTTAAAAAGGGGTCTGGGTACCTTCCTTAATTGTATTATCTAAAGCTCCATAGAAAAACAATGGGATTGGGTGAGGTTTGACATTCAACATGACTGCTATCAGCAATACAAATTCATAAATTCAACTTCAAATATAACATTTTTACAAGAGCTGTATTTAAGCTGCCATGCCAATCCAAATGGGAGTTTTATTTAATGGTCTTACTGGTTCTTTCACCCAAAGTACATTATTCTAATTAATTCAGCCAAATTTATATAGATTTGTTATGTGTCGCCAACTTTCATAAACTGATTTTTCAGAGGTAATTGTTACAAAGCTAAGTGTTTTTACTTCTTTATTACAAATGTTAATAGGCTAGCAGCAGATATTAAAGTTGAATGGATGCATCCTTTCTAAAGATGTGTCTACTATGATACAGTAACCAAAAACTGTTTTTGGTCCACTCTTTTCCTGCCTGTCCTTTACAACTGACCAATCTGCCTCACCAACTAAAGTGGTAAAAGCCTGAGCACAATGGACTGCCTCCTATTGTGTGATCTGTTATATGCAACAAAAAAATACATATAATGGAATGAAAATTAATGAGCCAACAACATGCATTGGAATTCAACAACAGGGCGATCTTTCCAGAAGTCTAGTAACCCATAGCAACCAATCAGACGTTGTAATCTGAAGTAGGGAAGGGTACAATTATGAAAGATGGCTTTTGATTGGTTGTTTTGGATTAATAGATCTCTTGCTCCAATGAATAAATTATGATTTATAATCTCTATTTGCAAATATGTTAGAATGACTGGCTTTTATTATTTATATGTAAGGCTCTTTATGATCCTTTTTAATTTCATATTTAGATTGTAAGCTCTATGGGGCAGGGACCTCCATCCTCTTGTTTCAATCATGGTTTGGCACATAGGGGGTTATTTACTAAAGTCCAAATTGTTGCGTATAGGTGTGAATTCGCCAGCTAAAGACAGTTGCAATAGACTGCTACTGACGCAGTCGCAGTTTTATAATGAACATATTGACGCAGTCGCGACTTTACTATAGAAAATTGTTGCAGTCGCCGCTTTAAAAATTGTCACGGACACGACTTTACAATGGAAGAATTGTCGCAGTCGCGGATTTGCTATGGAAATCCGCTGTTTGAGAATCTGTTAGTGAATAATTAGAGTGATGCAGTTTCTTGATTATATGCTTGTTATTTACTTCACTTGTTCTTTGTTAAGAACTTTTCCCTTGTCTGTATTATAACTGTTTTGTTGGATTGTACAGGGCTGCGTAACCTTGTGGTGCTTTATAAATAAAAATATACATACATACATATTGATGGTCTGTAAACATAGATAGTTTGTGGACAGAGAAAATAAACCAAGGGTAAACAACCTCAGGCACAATGCCATAAGATGCCATTCTGAATGTGACTCTTAGCAGCATAGGATTTGAAACAACCAGAATATTAAGAAGTTGGCCTTAGAAGAAGACGTAGAATTCTACAGAACGCATTGTTCTCTTGGCAACGATTTAAAGACATTTGCAAGAATGACAATTTAGTGAATTCCCCCCAATTGGTGTACTACTCAAATGCACTATTTCAACAGCAATACAGCGGGTTTGATTCAGTTAAATATGATAAATGCAGGTAAAGGTGTTTTCTTTATATATAAAAAAATGATGTAAAGTATAAGTAAAAAACGATATATTGCAGAGCTGTTCCTAGAATGTACATGATTCCAATGTTACTGCAGCTGAAAGAGATAGACTTGAGTTGTATTTTTACTTGCAGTACTCTTTTTATCACTTTTTCTAATGTCTAAAACCATCCACTGACTACATAAAACAGCATCCCCAGCTATATACTGTATGTCTGCTGCAAACAAAACACTATTGCTGAAAATAACAGGCCTCTCAGTTGATTACTCAGTGCCAGGACAAGGTTTAATTGCGCCCTAGGCTACAATGCCAAAATACCCTCCCCCAGCAGTCTCCCCTCCATTGTGCCCCAGACAATGCAGCAGTTCCCCCATATAGTGCAGTACATCACAGCAGGTAAAGTGGTGCAAGGTAGTTTGTAGTTCTGCAATTTTCAAGTACTCCGTACCCCACAAACCCCCCATTCCCCATACTGCGCTCCCCCTCAACCCCCTTTCACACTCTGTGCTGCCCCCACAACCCACTCCATACTCCATACAATCTGAAGGAGTGGCGCTATCTTGGTGCTTCCCCTCTCCTTTTCCCTGTCCCTGCTTACCTCCTCTTCGCTGGTCTGGCTGTGTCTGCTCTAGTGCTTACCGCTACAGTGATCTGACCCTCAGTGCTGCCTTTAACCTCCTGTGAGCCAATCACAGGAAGTTAAATATTCCCTTTCATTAATTTAATAGTTTACTTTATAAATCGGATCCCAAAAGTGCACTACATAGTCAAGCTATGCTCTTATTCGCGCTTAAAAAGACCTGTAAAAATACGTATTTGGAATGACACAGCAGTTACTGTATTTTAAATATTACTAAAAATGTTATCTTTGAAGTTGAGTTCATTAATTTTATT
Organism: Pipa parva; assembly: GCA_019650415.1. Classification (NCBI taxonomy): domain Eukaryota; kingdom Metazoa; phylum Chordata; class Amphibia; order Anura; family Pipidae; genus Pipa; species Pipa parva. The sequence goes on along the minus strand of WMED01019229.1, from coordinate 196 downwards.
GTTTTCTGTCTGTTTTTTTATTTACTGATAGATGTCATGTTGTATAACAGACCTCACAAAGTCCCATTTTTTTCTGTTGTGCTTTAAATACATAGGGGGTTATTCACTAAAGTCCGAATTGGTGCGTATTGGTGTAAATTCGCCAGATAAAGACTGCTACTGTCACAGTCGCGTCTTTATAGTGAGAATATTGTAG
>WMED01019228.1:0-12485 GCA_019650415.1 Pipa parva | reverse complement strand
TAACATAGTCTTAATATAAAACTAATACATAGTTTTAACCATTAAATAATCAATGGATACGTTGTTATTAATGATTGGACAATGTTTCAATAGACTAAATGAAAATCCTATAACACAAATTGTATATCGCGTTGCCATAGCAATGCTACTATGGAAACCTGTATGATCAATGATTTACATTCGGATTAATGATAATATAAAACAATTTTAACAATGGCTAAAAACTAACATGAATAAAAAAATATATCATGTCAATAATACAGTCATTAAATAAATTTATACAATACAAAAACTTAACTAAATATACTCAAACCTTATATAACGGTCAAATCTATATTGCAGTCAAATAGGGAAAAAATCTAATAAATGTGTGTTCATCAAAAAGCTGCCAAGTCTAATGCCAAATTTAAACCTGTTGGTGCAAGTGTGTTTAACTTAAAAATCCAATAGGATTCTCTCTGTCTGAGGTGCAAAAATCTATCCCCTCCTAAATAACTGCTGCGAATCTGTTCTAATATAAGTACCTTAGTATTTTTAGGATCTTTAAGGTGCACTTCGCTATAGTGGTTAGACACAGAATGTGTGTTTTGAGACCAAGTTTGATGTTCCTAAAATGCTCATATATTCTACATTTAAATGGTCTCTTAGTCCTTCCTATGTATGTAAAACCACAAGGACATATTAAAGCATATATTACAAAAATGCTATTGCCATTAACAAAATTCTTAAACTCTTTAATATTATTACTGATCAAAAATTTCTTTTGTAATTCCTTACTTGCAATATGTTTAAAACAACTACATCTGGCCTCCCCACAAGATGGGGAAGTACTAAATCGGTGCAAATTGGGACCTGTACACGACTGTTCAGACTTTCATGAATAAGCCTCTGAATGCACACAGAGAGAGTTTGAAAATTCCTTAGCTGCCCAGCATCTACTCAGGCAAGGTGTTATGATTCTGTAATAAAGAATAATGTACAGTCATCTAATTAATTATTGTGGGTGGTTGCTGATTGCCCAGATTTACAAGTTTGTAAAATATGCATCATCTTGACAGCTATAATCTGTAACATTGTCTATCTGTCCTTGTCACATTACTTTATTTCATTAAACTAAAGGCAATGTGAATAATCATTTCTGAGAACTGAAGCTATTGTCCTTCTTGATCACAATTGTTGTTTAGATTCTGACTCATACTGTACAGTATGTTCAGTTTACTGTAGGCTTAGGTTCAACCGATCATACAGTAGCAATGCATGTGCTTCATGTCTTGCTTGTTTTATGTATGCTCATGAGTTAGGCAAAAATACATCTTTTTCACGCAAAAAGTTAATTGGATCAGTTTTTTTGGTCAATAGAAATCTGTATGTTAATAGTAATAGTACTTTTACTGCCAGAACTATTTCTAGATATTTTTTCCCATACTTGTACTGAACTGAAATGAATTGTATCAAATGTCTCCCTTCAAAGGACAAATGTCATTGACTGTTTGACCCAATGTTTTACCATAGCCTGACACTGAAAAGCTGGATTCTTATTAATAAAAAAGACCTATTATTTTTTAGAATGTCTGGTGTTTGCAGTTCATTGGATGTACTCAGACCAAACAGACAGACCATAATTAAATAATAAAAAATGGTCTTTTTATCTGTTCTGCTATGAATTCATGTCAATAACAATGGAAAGTGAAAGGGTTTTAAAAAATAAGGTTGCCTAGCACTTAGACAAAGCAAGATTTTGTGAAATATCAGGACATCTGTCAAACTGGAGCCAAGGTATACAGTCTATGCTGCTGTTACACTGCTTTATTTCTAGAGTGCTGCAAGCCAGAAACTGTTATTAATACAAATAGAGTATTACATGCTATGCCATTTCTGTTTACAGCCACATTAAATATTAAACAAACTTGACATACACATTTACAAATCTAAAAGTTCCACTTCAACTCATCTGTTCTTTAACCTTGTTGATTTTAAGGTCAGTGCTTCGTTCATCTGTGTTTTAGCACTTTTATTTCCAAAAGCCATGAACTGAGAAACAGGAACCTTGTCTATCCAGGATGGCCTTTTTCATGTTTCAGATATTTATGGACATTTATTCACTTAAATGCCAGAATAAACGTATGTTCACACTGGGTTGATTTTCTTATGTAACATTTTTAGATGATTTTACACCATCCTATCTAAAGAAACATATCTTTAATTTACTAAACATCAGGAGCACCTTCATAATGTTACAGTTCTTCACATTTTTCTATTTGAGCCTTAGTTTGCTGGTTCACAACAAAGGAGTTGTTGCTTGCTAGTGACACTCTGATCCTAATAGTTCTTCCATCTCATCCCACAGATATTTGATTGGAAATGATGTTAGTCAAGGGCAATGCCGTGGCTCAGTGGTTAGCAGTGCTGGGTCCTGGGTTCAGTTCCACCCTGGACTTCATCTGCATGGAGTTTGTATGTTCTCCCTGCACTTGCATGGGTTTGCTCCCACAATCCAAAAAACATACATCTGTGTGTGTGACTGAATATGGAAACTAGATTGTAAGCTCCATGTGGCAGGGACTGAAGTCAATGATAAATCTTTGTAAAGAGCTGTGTAATATAGTAGCGCTATATAAAAATGAATAATTGTAAATTTAGAAAAAAATAGTCCGTTTTCAACTTTCACAAAAGGGATCAGTGTGCATCATTTATACACTCCTTATGTCAAGCTAACCTGTAATGCTGAGACACGCATAAGAAAAAGATCTATTGCCTTTGTATTATTTTCTAACCACTCTAGTATTCTCATTAATATGAAGCAACAGGAAAGGAGATTAATCAGATCAGGAAATGTTATTTTCAGACTTCCCATGTCCAAATTTGTGTTCCTTTTTCATTTAGAATCAGCGCTTCTTACTGATCCCTTGAAGCTGTCTACAGCTTGAAGAACACAGTGGTTTTCTCCATCTTTTATTGTTTATCTATACCATACCTTTATTAACTTCTCTAATAACGTGTTTTTTTTTTATTCTTTAAGTGGAACCATTCATTCTGATAATTGTCGTGAATGGATCCAGAGCAGACGCCTACTTAACTAATCTCATTTTTTGGAAGAGTATCTTTCAAATTAGATAGCACTAACAACCACACTCTACTATTTTATAAGCCTCCATTTGCATTAGTTTGAATTTCCTTTAAAAATGTATACCTTGAAAATAATGACATTCCACTATGGGTCTTACACAATTCGCTGTACATTAATAGGATTCTGCTGGATTTGTTTTAAAAAAGGAAGTCATTTAAAAAATGAATTTGATGCAAAACAAAAGTACTGTACTGATAATGCATTATATTGAAGGTCTGTATGGATGTTTGTTGGTGAAAGACCAAATTAGGAGAAACAAGTAGTATACAAGTAATACCTTTTTTTTAATGGCTAATTGGGTAGATTCAGATCACAAGCTTTAGAAATATGTAGGTCTGTTTTTCAGGCATTGTCTGGAGCTGAAAGGGGAAAGTCACATGTTTAGATACAAAAAAAAAAATGTTGAGTGAAATAGTAAAGTAAAAAAAATTGTTACGTGGGATGATAAAATATTGTCAACATAGGGAAGTATACATAATAGAGGAGAAATGACGTCAGATTACTGATGCCAAGATATAATAAGTAAGATGCACATATTCCTTTAGTTGACAGTTGTCTAGTGGGATCTGACTTCTATACTTCTAAGAAATAACAATAAAATGTATTCAACTATACACTGTGTATTAAATGTTTATCCATTTCCAAGCCTTTTTGAGAATGTTGAATTGTATTAATTAGTTTATATTAACATTTTTCCCTGTCTCTGTGTATGTGTTAAAAAAAATGATTGCAGGGTGCATGATGTAATTCATTCTGCTTAATTTTATTAAAATTAAAAGCACAGGGCAATAATTTATATCACTTTTTTTCCAGGGACATTTGCAGGAAAGTAACATAATTACGTTATAAATGATAAAAAGAACAGTCTGCTCTGTTCTGTTGACATTTAGGGACAGACCTACAGGGAATGTAACATTTTCCATTATCATTTATTTAATATATTTACCATTATAAGCTTAATAAATACAGATAAGTCCAGAGTTATCTAACCTGTCACATACTTAGTCGACCTCATTAGCTACTTATCGCTGCATATTCTTACATAGAAATTCAATTATATAATGTAAGGTATTATGTATGGTAATTCTGACACTGTAATATAAATATGAGTCACATACTTACGCAACCTCATTAGCTACTTAATACAGTGGTACCTTGAGATACGAACTGCTTGGCATACGAATTTCTTGAGATGCGAGTTGCGATTCGGACCATTTTCCTGTTTGAGATACGAGCTGAAATTTGAGATACGAACTGTTGGGGCCGGAAAGGATTCATTTCATATGTATTATTTTAAAAAGGGATAATTGGTTTGAGAAACGAACTGTCTTGAATTACAATCTCGGTCACAGAACGAATTAAATTCGTATCTCAAGGTACCACTGTATTGCCTTTTCTCATACAGAAATTCAGTAATATAATGCTTGATATTAAATTACGTGTGATAATGTTGTCACTGTAGTATTACTAATAGTATTACGATTTGTCTGTGTGGATGTAGATTCAGTGGTTATGCTTTACACTAGGGGTTAAAATTGTTTGTCATCTCGTTATTTAAAGTTTTGGCAATTTCATTAATAATTTTGTATCTGTTTAGTAACCTACTTCTGCATTTACTTATTTTAAAATGCATGAAAAAGTCCACATCTCATTACTGACCACTCTCATCAATCCCTTCACTACAGTTAAACAATTATAGAGGGAATGAATAAGCTGCAGTCAAAAAGATGTGAAACATCTGTATTCAGAAAAATCAGATCTCAAAAAAATAAAACTGATTTTATATATAGCAATGACAGTCAGTTTAATGACATGTACATAGCTTAGTTGCATTGATGACTAAAGAGGAATTATTTTATATAATGGCAACTATGTATGACATCAGAGTTACAACTGGCTGCATGCAAGTGTCCTTGGGTCATTGGCTGGAGGGACTGTGTGCATTGGATCAAGGTAGGCATATGCTTCCCTTTATGTATATGTAGCCAGTGATGCACTCAAAATGCAACTTCCTGTAGGTCATGTCAGAACACATAAATCTTAACTCTGAAGAATCGTTTTCTTACTAAAAGTAAATCTATTCTTCACATTTCCACTCTACTTCTCTACTGTGAAAATCCCTGGCCAGTAAAATTATTAGAAAATAGATGAGCCTTGTGTAAACCTATGCATATTGTGTTTATGATTTCTTATGCTAGCCAAGTACTTTTTGAAAATGCGCCCAACAGTCCATTTTGTTTGCGTGTATAAAAGTCTGTCTGCTGTTTTATATTTATTAGGCCACCTGTGCTGGAAGGAGAGTTTACCCTTTATTACCATACACTGTTTTAAGATTAATGTTCTGAATCTTGTTACATTTGCAGCATTCAAAATAATTTGGTATTGGAAAGTTAACTCATTTGTACCAAGAGTCAGGCTGCTTTGAACAACAGTTATTTTATTCTTTTCTTTTCTTATATGCTGCTTTATGAACAAAAACATCATCTGGCATCATGTCATCAGGGAGATAATGATCCAGCCCAGGCATTTTTATGATCTTTCATATAATACGAGTTTTTAAAGTACAGTAAATAGCTTAGCAAAACCTGGATCTTCGTCTCCCCGGTAACATGAAGCTAGTTGTTGTCTCTCTATATGAACTGAATGGAAATAACTCTGAAATTCCTGGTAACCAAACCATTGTTGTAGTAAGGCATGTATAAATGAAAATGTTCATTAACCTCCGACAGTGAGGCCTAACCCACACTATAGTTTTTAATTAATTTCTGTTTGTCTAATGGGAAAAATCTCAATAAAACACATCATTTACAATCAATGAAATTTTATCATGTGCTGATGATCACAATTTAATTACAATTTTGTGATAGCCTTAAAAAGATATACATATATAGATATTGTAGGATCTGACCATTTGTGCAAAGTAAATTCAGTATAACTGACATTTGTGAGTTTTAAGGGGGTTATTCACTAAAGTCCGAATTGTTGCATATAGGTGCGAATTCGCCAGATAAAGACAGTCGTAATAGGCTGCTACTGTCGCAGTCGCGTCTTTATAATGAGAATATAGTCGCAACTTTCTTATGGGAAAATTGTCGCAATATTAACATTAAAAAATTGTTGCGACTTTACAATGGGGTAAATTTTATCAGATTTGCTATGGAAATCCGCTGTTTGCGAATTCGACAGTCGAATTCACACCTTAGTGAATAAACCCCTTAATGTTTGTCTATATGAATAAACCAAAGAGATACCAAAACTCAAAATATTTAGGCACAATCATAGTTATTCTGTTAGCTAATAAAACTTGTAACATAACAACATAATAATTTGGGTTGGAAAAAGACACACATCCACCATGTCTAAGTTTTGCAATATACCCTACCTAGGCCTGCCAGGCCTTATCAACTATTTTTATATATAAATATAAATAAGTATTGCAGTATTTTGTGATACCATTTTTATTAGACTAACAGTCTTTTTAAATAAACAAGCTGAAGGAGCGTTAATTCTGCCTCCTTCCTCAGGTGGTTAAGCAATACTAAGGTATTCTACTGAGATAACAGACTATAGAAAGCAGTCATAAATATACTTGTCATGAGGGATATATATATATATATATATATATATATATATATATACAGTATATATACTGTATATATATATAGTATCAGCCCTATGAACTTCCCAGTGATTCTGTTTACTTTTAGAATCCACTTCACACAGCCTCATGCATGGATAATACTTTTTAAGCATAAGCTAAAGAATACCAAATTGTGCTGAAATTTTACTTGCTAATGCTTTATTAATGATCTCCACTAGTGACAGGGGTGTCAGAAATGGTTTGTCTGCATTTGCTAAGCCAAAAGAGAATTAGTCATATACTCCTTAACATTTATGGGATATTTTCTAATTAAACTGAATGTTTATTTTCCTGTTTTTGATATTTTCTTATTCTTCTCAATCTACGACTATGACCTTATATACAGCATGTATTGGCTGACCCACTATTTAAGCCATAATTGAGCTCCTGCCTCTGGTTTTCCTGCAAATAATTAACTGAATCTGGACAGTGCTTGGAAGTAAAAATTAAAAATTTAAACCACTACTCATATAAATTAATAAATAAGCACAGCAAATGTTTTATTAGAAGATCGGGAATGAACACATGATTAAAAGGACATTGTAAGGACTAAAAAAATGCCTTTTTATTTGCATTTGTGTATGTAGTGACACTGCAAGTAATTTAGATAAGTACTGTTTAAGGAGTTTCTAACATTTTGTTTGGACTTCAGTCTATTTGCATTTATTCCATCTGAAATTTCCCCTGGGCATATTGCAGTATAAAATCAAAACCGGCTTTAATACTTACAAGTTTCGCTTTTAATCTGTTGGTTGTTTTGTGATTCTGGGATATTTTTGTATTCATCAGTCAGTGCTTGATTGCTAAAAGTCACTCTTAGTGATGTATTTAATGGTAAGAAAATTTGTTAGTATTACTGTAAGGCTTTTGAACAAATGTCAAAGTACTCAGTAGACTGTGATGCTTCTAGCTGAATTTTTTTCAGAGACATTTAAATGTCACCTTTAAATATTCAAGGACAACTAACACCAGAAAAAAAATGCATTTTGGGTTGGCAGGGAGCTATTTGTATGGAGTACTTGTGAAAAAAAAAAAAGCAGCAACATTCATGGATTTAAATTCAAAGAAAACTTTTTTACAAGTGCTGTATTTATATCTACCAAACCAAATGGGAATTTTTATTTCTTTTTTTTTTGTGTTACTGATCCTTTAACAGCTAACAGGTGGCTGCTACCAGGAAAAACAAACATAAAGCAATACAAATCGGGAATTTACATCTAAATATAACGTACGATATAGGAATAACCACCATTCTAAACCAAATGTGATTTTCTTATTTTCTGTTGTTAATGGTTCTTTGGATATTGAATAAGCTGTCACATAAACACTAGTGAGAAAAAAAACATATTATAACGGGACAACACTAATTACATGCCTTTACACAGTCTTGTCTGAGTTGTTAATCTCCTAGCACCATACAAACAAACCTTCCCTCTGTTATATCAGATACATGAGTTTACTAGCACAGATCAGACCATAAGGATTATCATTACATTTTATTGCCAACATTCCCCTAGTACTACACAGTATGTCGGGGAAAAACAAACAAGTGAAATGAATTGATACAAGAGGTTTGTAGCTCTGCTTCTGAGAGCTTTCAGTCCAGAGGGTTAAGGGACAAGTGGATACTGAGTAATGAGACAAAGAAAACTATGAATTAGTTCTGTTCATGGGATGACGAATAAACAGACAATGCTCTCAAGCTTACATACCGTATATTGAACCAGCAAAAAAACTGTCAAACCAGTGTATTCCATACAAGAGCATATGTATTAATATGTGAAGTTCCTGAAAATTGCATAAATGAAAGTTTTCACAAATATTTAAAAAACATAAAAATGTTTCCAACAAACTCCTCATAAGTTACAGAAAGGGGTGCATTAAGTTCTATAAGAAACAAGGCTGTTAGGTTTATCAGATAATGATTTTTTTTTCACCAGTTTCTAATAAAGATGAGCAGTTTAAATTGAAATTAATCTGAGGCAGGTTAGAACCTCATTGAATTATGTCATAATAGAATTGATACAAACAAAATGGAAACCAAACACAAGGTTCAAAATTCAGGTTTGATTTAATACGAACCTCACTAAAATTGAAAAGTTCTTATAGCAGGTAGAAATAATAATTGGAAGGCTCAAAATGAAATGTTTCTTCTAGATTCTCAGTTTGAAAATGCTCTGCCGCCATGTCAGCGCTGTATGCCATCTCTGGAAATTTCCTTTTTGTAGCTGTTTGGTACGATTCAAATGTATTTATGTTTGCGTAGGCTGTGAAATTGGAACACATGTTTACATCTGTTATGAAGAGTATTAATTGCTATTGTATTAAAGGCTTTCAGTAGCAATTTGATGCTAGAAGTTGGTAGTACTCTTCTATTTAGTTGTTTTATTCTTAATGATATTTTATTTTAATGCACATTTATTTTGTTGTTGTATATAGTAATGTCTCCCTAAGTCTGGGTTACTCATTAGGGAACAATCTGAAGTAAAAAAGTGATGTACCCTTTCAACTCTGTTACCTAGTCTATATCTAGTTACAAAATTAGCCAGGGCAAATATGATTGGCTAGTCTTTTGCAGCTGTCCAATCACAGTGTGGTATGGACAATAGAGGATAGAGGTGCATGGATTAAAAGCAGAAAGGCAGCCAAACCAAGTGAAGTAATCATTGAAAGACACCCAACATACTTTTTATCACACTAATCTTAGTGTACAGTTTACAGATTGTATAGTTAGTTTGTAATTTTCACCTTCTACATTCTGCTTGCAGCATTGAGAACCCAGGATCATAGCTTTCAAATTACTCTAAAACCTTATTTAGACAATTTAAAAATGTGTTAAAGGACATTAAGATTTTACAGAATACAAAAACCCATAGGGGGTTATTCATCAAAGTCCTATTTCGCCTTGCATAGAATCTCTGCGTCTGTTCACGTCAATACGATTAGAAAGTCGCAAATTAATTTCTTCTTATTCTTGAAGCAGCGGAGAGCGACAGATGCCATTGCATGCGTTGTGTGTCATAGTTAGTCGCACAATAGTAAGATGAGAAGTCATGCAGAGTTAGGAGAACTCCTCCAGTGAAGTGCAGTGACGTCAGTCTCATCTTATCCCACTAGCTGTATATAAGTGAAAAATACTTATTTTTATATGTCACCTTATACCTAGTTTATGTTTAATAGTAGACTAATTTAGTCGCAGTCGCCATTGTTAATTTTAAATTAATATTTGCCTTATGCAACACTGGAGCCCTTGCCATCAAACCCCTTAATTTTACACTCTTTTGTGGCAAAGGCAAACAGGTGAATTCGGAGCAGTAAACACTGCAGAATCCGCTCCTTCGACAGACTCTGTCGCCTGCTGAATAGCCTAATTACCTGTGCTCGTGCACTCAAAATTGATGAGAACAGCTCCTTAAGTCTGCGACTGGAGTAAACATCAGAATTGGTCGCAAATTCATCACATCGCAGAGATTGTTGAATAAGCAGAGTTGGAGAAGTTACAAATGGACATGAATACGGGCATATACGCGGCAGTTCGGACTTTGATGAATAACCCCCTATAGTCTTTTATTATTTTAGTTTCTCACTAAAATAACTGATTACTTTGTCATGAAGGGTATCAACACTACATTCTTGCATATCTGCAACCAAATATATCTCCTGCATGTGCATCCTGGATGTCACAGTTACACTCTATCACAGAAACATTGAGCCTACTCAAGGTAACTGATTGTAGTGCTTAATAGTTGCAACATGCAATTTAGAGGTAGACTTTACTACTCACATTATGCTGTAAAGAAAATGGCAGCACAGAACTGGTAATCCGAAACTGTCTCATAGAGTTTGTGAGCTACAGGAAAATAACATGAATGAGATTTTTCACAGTGCATGCAATTTAAACATCCACTTTGTTTATCCTACAGTAAAATTAACATATGGTGTTTTCAGTCATTTCCATAAACTAACTGGAGATTGTTTAGAAATTCCCCATAGAGTTTGCACTGTTTCAACCTCCATTAGATAATCTAAACCACAACACTATGACTTTCACTCACTAGCTTACATTCAGTATGAAAGAAACAAACACAAGCCTCTGCACGGAACTTCAAAATGCGCAGTTTGCCCTCAGAACAGAAATCAACTCAAAGCATTATCACCCAGTAGGAAAATGCCTACATCCCATTAGTGGACTAAAATGCACATTACTACAATTGCATATACAAATTCTATCTCTTCTGAAGTAAAATTAATCAATAACAGTTAATTCCTTATCCAATATTTATAGTGTTTGGAATATCTAATCTAGAGAATGTTCCCTGGAACTGGAGATTGCTTATTACTTGCATAAATAATTATTCTGAATTCTAGTTAAAGTGTTTTTAGTACTGAATATTCCATTCAGACCTGTACACAGTTTTCTTTAGTCACACAGTAGGTCCCTGCCCAGAAAATGTAGTTTATTCAGCTGGAGGTCTGGTTGTTAGCTTAATGTGCATTCACGACCAATAGTTAGGTATAGTAATATTGCATTGGCTGCATGCCATAGGGTCTGTTACTAGAACTGTATTTCTAGGGAAGAGATGCCATTTGTGTAATCTAATGTTTTTCTTCATGTTCCCTAAGGCTTTGACTTCAATGGAACCTATAGTTCTGAGTTTGAAAACTTCCATCATATATTATGGACTTTGCTGGAGTGCAGTGCCTTAGCTCTTGGAATTAATATAGTATTATGTATATATTCTAGGCTTTATTATAAATTCTTTAAAGAGCTCCAGACTCATCTTCTGGTCCTGTATAGCTGATATTAGCACTTAGGAATTGAGCTGAGGAATTGTTTCCAATAAAAAATAGCCAAGATTTTTGGAATTCCTATTGCTCTACTATAGTATTGGGTAATGGCACATAAGGCAGTGGATCTTTCCTGAGGCGACAACATTTCCACAAACTCAATTCACTTCAATGTTCAACCAGTTGGAGTGGTAAGCATCAAATACTTCTGTTTAATTACTAAACTTAAAAACCACAGACATTATTTTCTTTGAGTATATTTTTAATACTGTCCATGGAAATTAGAATCACATGACACTTATGTCCAAAACTGTATATGTAATCTTTAATGACAGGTGCAACTTCATTTAAAAAATACTTGGTTTAAAGATTTGACATCATTATACTTTAATAGTTTCCTGTATGCTTGGTAATAGGCATGCCCATAATTATAAGCACCAAAAGAAAATATCCCATGCACTGTGGGGATTATTCACTAAGGTGTGAATTCTACTGTCGAATTTGCAAACAGCGAATTCCCATAGCAAATCAGCTACAATTTTCCCATTGTAAAGTCGCGACAATTTTTTAAAGTTAACATTGCGACAATTTTCCCATAATAAAGTTGCGACTGGGACAATTTTTTTTTCAGTTATTCAATTCAAAAAGTGAAACTCATATATAAAATAATTACAAACAGAGAGAAATGTTTGAAGCAGGGCCGGTTCTTCGTATGGGCGAAGTGGGCAATTGCCCTGGGCACAATTAGCAAGGTGGCGCACGCACCAGCACCCCCTTGCTAAACAGTTTAACTGAGCACCGCGGTGCCGGCAGGCGCTCCTGCACGCCGTCACGCTCCTGCGTGCCTGTCACGCTCCTGCGCGCCATCATGCTCCATGACTTTGACTCATGTGACCCGATCGGTCACATGAGCCAATAGAAAGCCAGGAG
>WMED01019227.1:0-12485 GCA_019650415.1 Pipa parva | reverse complement strand
TCATCAAAAGTCCATCGTTCCAGAGCACCCTCTTGATTGTCTAGTGGCTTTGGCTGGAGATAGAAGCGGTGGACATTGAGGCAAGTACTGCTTCTTATTATCTACTTGTGTTGGAAAAACACCAAGTCAACAAGCAAGTGTTCACTCTTTAGGTAAAGGTCTACAAATGGTACAAATGATGTTCTAAGAACACTTTGATTACATTAGGCTCGTACCAAGAGATAGTGGTTTAAGAATAAGGTTGCGTTGACTAGATTCTCGAACAGCATTAATAGGAACCCTTTAATTATAAGAAATGAATGAGATACAAGTGCAAGACCAGAAAGTATGTCCAGGGAGCAGGGCAAGTTAGTCCCTTTAATCTTGGGCCATTCCCTGCAATTACAACATAGGTATCTACTTAGTGTAGAAGAAATATTAGAAAAGCTATTTCTAATTTGATTAAGGCACAGAATAGATGCCATAACAGGAATAGTTTTCTGTATTATTTTATGTAAACCACAGTTGAACCCGGGACTTTGCCTCTCTGATAAGGAAAGAGTCATGGGTGTGTGCCTCATCCCCATAGTACTCTTAGGATAATATAGCACATTACTTCTAGGATTTAATTATTACTCACCAAGACAGCTTCCTAGTTCAGTAGAAATGTAAAATGTTATATATCTCACTTTAATGTCTTATTAGTGTTCTAAAACCTGTGGAGGTGGATATAAGACCAGAGAAGTACAGTGTATAGATATTCGGGAAAACAGAGTCATAAGACCCTTTCATTGTCAGCTGCCTGGGAATAATCCCCAACAGAACACTTCTTGCAATACAGAACATTGCTTGTCATGGCTGGCCAAACCATGGAGTGAGGTATTGTGCTTTTATGTTAATATTTGATAATTATGTGGTCTGTTATCCTAATCTGTATAAGGAAGGTCATTTTTTATACTTGCTGTGCATTTGAAGGGGGCAGTACTATAGATTTAATTATTTGTTCATAAACTGGGTATAGCCAGTTTAGTATCAGAGAATATAATTCATGGGATGTGTTCATTAGGAAAGTCTGGTACTTTTATAAACTCCGGCACTATGAAGAATGGGAGGAGACAGCACATGATATATAACTGGAGTTGCTGCTATAGTCCATGCAAGAATAACTGGTTTCCAGGGAGGTACTGAAAAAGGAAATTCCAATGAATTCCGTAAAACTACTTTTAAAAGGGCACAGCAAATATGGCGGAATGTGGTGTGAGAAAAGTATAGCAGTTGAGGTCCCATTGATGGTCTGGAAGGGTTTGTATCTAGGAGATGCTGGTAGAGACTTCAGACCTGATAAACGTTAAGTTCTTGCAGGTATTTAGGCAGCAAAAAAAAAAAAATATATATATATATATATATATATATATATATATATATATATATATATACTTTTTAAAAAATGTTTAAAATAGACAATTTTCCTGAAAATATTACCTTGATTAATATTTACAGTGAAAAAAAATATTATGTATGTTCTCTTCTTATTATTACAATTTCCGGTTACATTTTGAAAAAAGGAATTATTTACGCCGCATCAATATATTAGTACATTGTGTCGCACAGAAATGTAACCCCTGCTGAGATCAAGGTTAAGTACACAGCAGGAAGGGATTGTATGAATCACAATAAGTTCTTTTGCAGGTATCGTGGCTTTATTACAAAAATAAAATGCCAGCAGAAGTTTCTCTGTAATGTTAATATGCATTCAGGGATGCTCTGTGCTACTGGGCTGTGGTTTTAGAAAGGCTCATTATTCATCAAAGTGAGAATTTGACTGTTGAAGTGAATTCACGTCACTTTGGGTCGCTATACTATCATGGCAGCAAATTCTCTGCTCCTTATTCACTAAGCAACGGATTTCCATAGTGAAGGAGCGGAAATCACCAGACACGGTTTTTGCATTGTGCGGCGTTGTTAGTCGGACGGTAGGAGCCCAGCCATCCACCTCATTATTCACCACTTTGATCTGGCAAAGTAAAACTGACTAGTCTGACACAGCATGCCTTGGTGAATTTGCTACTATGACAGACTATTGGCTGTGCCAATGCAAACTGGGAATTTTTTTGCTGGTTTGACTGTTCCTTTAATTTTTTTGTTGCATTAAATAGCAGTGGGAGGCTATTTATTTTTATTTTTAAAAATGCTTTATAAAAGTTGAAAACATTTTCTACCATTTTAATGCAGGCTAAATCACTAAGTGCAAATATATGGACATTTAGAACACCCAATAAAATCATCTTTTCTGCCAAATAGTGTTCACCTGGTTTAGGGTAATAAAAACCCCTTATTTCCTGGGGAGTTGGTCCTGCAACTTATCCACAGTCATCTGAGTTGTTTGCTTTGCTACTGATCCCCAATCGAATGGTGCTCCATTGAAAACACTGCAAATTGTGTCAATGTAAAGCATCAATATTATTCAATATCAATTCTTTTCAATATTTCCAATATTTTTTAGTGGCAAATAGCAGTGAAATGAATCAAACAAGTCAGAAATCTCTTTAGAAATTTTCCCCTTGTGTAAGTTCCAGTCACAGACAACTGAATGCAGAATTGTGTTTTTCATGTTTCCATTTGTCTTTTTTTTAACTGTCATTAGTGATTGTTAAACTATGGCCCTCCAGCTGCTGTTGAACTATAACCCTGGCATCCCCAGAAGGGACTGTGAGAACACATTCATAAAGAAATCCTGCAGATTACAAAGTGTATGAACTAGTTCAAAGAAATTCTTCTGTCAGAATCTTCATGCTTGCCACCAGTTTAATGAAATAATATTGCTGATATGTTACTATGTAATATGTTACTATGTTATTGCTAATAACAGACCCTGATGGACCATGATGCTGTAAGCAAATGACACCCATGGGCTAAAATCCCCATGGGGATTATTGACTAAAGTGAGAATTTGACTGTTGAATTCTCAAACAGCGAATTCTCATAGCAAATCCGTGACAGTGACAATTTTAGCATTGTAAAGTCGCAACAATATTCTCTTTATAAAATGCGACTGCGACAGTAGCAGTCTATTGTAACTGTCTTTAGCTGACGAATTTACACCTTTACACAATAATTTGGACTTTAGCCAAACCCCACCCCATGTGTTATTAATTAGTTTGAATGTGTGAACAAGACTATTGATTTTACACCACATTTGACTTTCTGAACAAGGCATCATTGTTCAACAACATGTCAAATAAGAACTGTCGTTTCCCATTGCCCATATAGAAATCTGCATTTTCTGAAAGTTACACATAGATAGGGAATAATTCCTACTGTGGTTCAGGAACATTGAGTGTCACATCAAACAAATGTTATGCTTCTTGGTGGTATATAATTTCAGTGACTACCAATGGTTCATTAATGGAGAACTCCAGCTCGTTTCTCCTATTGGGGATTCTTAAGGGGGTCGGCTGCTACTGCGCATACTTTATTCGCCGAAACACACAGGAACCGAAAGTGAATTGCTTGACAGGAGAAGTAGATATGTGCAAGTTCCTCAGGGCAGAGAGAGCGCTCTGCTGGAGGATGAAAAAGACTGATCAGTGAGTATTTTCCCTCCCCCTTAAAAATCACCCCTAGTATTAATGAGCTGGGATTCTCCTTTAACAAATACTTCTTTTTTCACTCTTCTGTAATCATGCAGAGAAATAAGAAAGATTTTGAATCAGAACTGTTGAGCTGGAGGTCCAGTGTTTGGACGAAGACATCTTGTAGTTTTTTCTGGCCCTCAGCTTCCCTACTACCCTATATACACAGTTAAATAGACACAGGTTCATTTGGTTCAACCTATTTGGACCTTGCTGGTCCAGGAAAAAGATGAAAACCCACTTAGACAGTAGATTAAAGGAGATAGAATTACCAAACCATAACCTCTTTCAGTGGAAAACTATAAAATGTATCAGCTGCGTGGGTAATAAGTTAAGTATTTTTCTGCATAACATGTGGGATATCTGCAACAAAGAGGCACATCAAATACAAAGACAAGAGGTTTTCTTTTAACAAGGTGCAATTTCTGAAATGCGTACATTTACATTTTTTTATCATGTATTGTAAATTATTTAATCTGCCGTATGTTTATTTATTTTACATGATATTTTCCAAGTGTTCTAAGACTTGCGGCAGTGGTGTCCGTCAAAGAGGTGTGGTTTGCCCAAAAGAGAACAGATGTGATTGGACAAAAATTCCGGCTATAAGTTCAAACTGTAACAATGAGCCTTGCACCAAGTGGAACATTAGTTCTTGGACAGAAGTAAGAAATTGCTTTTTGCATAAAACTTTGTTAGGATATATTTGGTATTCCATGTGACCAGGTTTTATCCTTATTTAGGAGGGGCTTCTTTAGCACTTCTGGGCTTGAGGTAGGGAGATCCTGTTTGCTTCCCAGTAGGACAAGCAGTTTGAGGATAAGTCCTACAGCCTAATTCACCATAGTGCGAAGTGAGCTGCGAAGCTTTCGGCTCACTTCGCACATGGTGTTATGCGCCCGCTGATTTCCTGCACGCAGACATCAGCGAGCCCATTAAAGGGATTTCAGTCTCGGCGAGGAGACTCGATTGTTCTTGCCGAGACTGAAATTCCTTTAATGCTCTCACTGATGTCCACGTGCGGCACATCAGCGGGCGCATAACACCATGTGCGAAGTGAGCCGAAGGCTTCACGGCTCACTTCGCACTATGGTGAATTAGGCTGCTAGTATCTACCTTGCTAGCAGTAGGAGTGATCCTGGTGGGTCCCTTTTGTGGGACAGCAGAGAAGTGCAGCTACCCACTAGATACAGGAATCTTTGAAGATTTTATATGGAGGATAATGTCAGATTATCTCCTGTTAAAGGGTGTCTAGTCTCAAAATAAAACCAGTCCCTAACCAAGGATATTTGATTGAGACAAGCCAAATTGATTAAACTTGGAAAAGCCATTTTTGATTTTTCTAGTTTAATTGGGAGAAGGCTTTGAAGTTTCTCCTGGTAAGTATCGCAAGATCTGCCTCGTGCGATACTTGCTGTGAGAAACTTTTTCTATTAGCTACCTTTCCATGGATAGATACAGTATATATATATATATATATATATATAAAAATGTATAAAAATATAATATAATCGGCATGAAACTTTGGGAAGTTGTTATGTACACTCCTGGGAAGGTTTCTGGCATAGTACATTGCGTTGCCTATTTCATGTATGGGAGTAACTAGCAAAAAATACATTATTCATCCGATCGCCATAAAACCTTGGGAAGTATGTCTGTCAGTGTGTGTGTGGGTGTGTCTGAGAGGGTGTGCGTGTGTTGTGTTATGTGTGTGTTACAAACCAATATGTGTGTGTTCAACTATAAAATGATGCATCTGCCAAATTTTTTGCAAAACAATTATTGGAGATTGGCAATGGGAATATGGCTATCGACAGATCCACACAAGGTATCACATTACCAACAAATTTTTGTAAGATGACATCAACCAAAGACGAATTGATACAAAAGTTTTTTCCAAATATCGCACGGAATTACAAAAATCATCAGTGGCTAAGTGAACGTGCTATAATAGCAGCTACGAACAACGATGTCAATGCCATCAATTTCAGTATTTAAAACGGAATACCAGGGGAAGCGACAACGTATAAATCCATTGATACTGTGATTAATCAAGAAGAAATTGTCAATTACCCCACGGAATTCTTGAATTCACTCGATTTGCCAGGTATACCACCGCACATTTTAACACTGAAAACTGGCGTGCCTATCATTCTTCTTCAAAACATCAATCCACCAAGACTTTGCAACGGTACAAGACTTTCGGTGAAAAATATGAAAAACAATGTCATCAAAGCTACAATTCTGAATGGGAAATTCAAGGGAAAAGATTAACTGTTGCCACATATTCCAATGATCCCAACAGATATTCCATTTGAGCTCAAATGTTTGCAGTTTCTGGTGCGACTAGCTTTTGCAATGACCATCAACAAAGCACAAGGACAGTCGCTGCAAGTGTGTGGGCTAGATCTGGAGGATCCATGTTTCTCACATGGACAACTTGTATGTGGCCTGCTCACGTGTCAGAAAACCTTCTGATTTATTTTTATGTGCACCTGACGGAAAACCCAAAAATATAGTATATCCATAAGCATTTTTTTTCATAATGAGTTTTCTTGAATTTCCGTTTTTCTGATATTGCAGCAGAGCGCGACGGGTAAGATAGTATTTAATTTAAAAAGTTTGTCACGGCAAGTATGGCATGAAGCAAATACTTACCTGGAGAAACTTCAAAGCATTCTCCTGAGTTAAACTTGGAAAAGCGCAAACTGCTTTTCCGAGTTTAGTAAATTTCGCCCCTCCGAGGACTCTTAAATTATATTTTCTTGTCCAAACATTGAAAAATTTGTTGATTGGGACCCTTTAACCATGTAGAAAACTGCTTTAAAGCAAGGTTCACACTGGAGTATTTCTGCTCTGTGCTTTTAGAAAAGCGTGTCCTAAAAATATGCCGGAAAATTCAGGCCCGTCTTCAGGATGCGCTTTTCTATTGTACTTACTTCCTCGTTCTTCAAATTGCGAACATACGCTTGTCAAATACGCAACAACAAGCGTGCACACGCTCCTGTTTAGTGCTAATGTGGCCAGAACAGTGTGTTCAGTGTGTTTTTATTCAGGCATATACGCGCTAGCATTAATACGCCAGTGTGAACCTGGCCTCAGAAAGCTGAAAACACAGTCAGACTTTACTCCTATTGAACTAATCCACCAGATTGATAGATAAGGTCTGCTCCCTCTGAACCTTTTTACAATATAATAGTAGGGTTTCAGGTTTTAAATGAAATACTTATTTTTCCAGCCCGTCCCTTTGTTTCTGTTCTTTCTGTTAAGCATTTTGAACATGTCCAACTGGAGAACAGCACTTTACAAACATTATTCTCTATTTTTGATGAAAGTTTTAAATTTACTTTTAAAAGATAAATGGTTTGTGGTCTGCATAAATAAGTGAAGTAATTTCAAATTTTACATACACATTCAATCCAACACCTGAATTACGAAGTCAAAGCCAGGGATTGTACATCCCTATAGCAAGCGTATGGAAATCAGTGTCATTTTAATCAGAGCGCGTTATTGTCAATTTCTGTGAAAGTTGGTTCAGCAAAAGCCACAGAACAATTACTGCCTGTGATTGCATACTTTATGGGAACATAATGCTCCTGTAGGTATAACATTCCAAGTTTATTGCACAAAAATGGTATTAGTCCAGCTGACAGATGAGTACCACAGTGTTCATCGTTCTAAGTAAAGCCACCATGTAAGGGATCATTTTTGGAGTGCTTTTTAGGATCTTCTTGTCTTTTCCTGTAGGTTTCTTTGTTTATAATATGGAACTAGCACTCGCCTTCCAGATATTGGGAAGGTGACCACATTATACATATATTGTGCCTGTTTTATGTTCTTTCTAATTATTTCAGGTTTGTTAAAATTAATAAATTAACAAGTTACAACTATGTAGTCCGCCAATGAGGCATCAGATATGAAACAAAGTTGGAAAACATCACCAAATATGTTGTAATATAACTTTCATGAAGCAGCAGCATACATGTTAATGTGCCTGGTACATGTCATAATCACAGATGTACAGGTGTTGATAGTAGGTAGCGGAGAGTTGTCTTAGTCAATGTCTCCGGCAGAAGAACTGTCAGGTGGATTTAACACCTGTAACATGACATTAGCCACAGCTCCTTCTCCAGAAGGAATCGGGGGTTGCAAGGGTCAGGCTCTGGTAGACAGACCAGTGAGAGGGAATGTCAAGTTTCTACACACTTATCGGCAAACTGTCACTATAATAATATTTCATTACAGCTTCTTCATTAAATTATAAGTTTCATGATATATATAATTGTAACCATCATACATGCACCTCAAACACATGACAAATTGGGCGTAGTGAATCCTAGTGCATAATTATACAACTTCCTGTATGACTAATAAAAACCATGTGACTTATTGCCTGTGCAACTGCAATGAGAAATATCCAAATAATAGAAGTCTACCATTTTCTTTGCAGGTGCAGGATCCTTGGATGTTTTATTAAACACCATAGATATGAACCCCAAATATTTTAGAAAGTCTGATCCATACACTGTTTAAACATTAGTGGGAGGTTACCCCATTTATTACACCACAGTGAAGGACTGCACAGTGGTGTAATAAATGGGATAAACCCCCATAACTGATCATCTTTTCTAGAAACAACTGTAATGAGTCATGATCATGTGACCAAATGCGTGTATGGCACTAATGAAAGTCATTGTCATGTGATCTAATGACTGTGTGGCTCTAATAAAAGTCATGGTCACAAGGGGGAAAGTTCCCTACAAAAGCATCTCTCAGAAATAAGTGACACCTTGAATTCAGTAGTCTAACCTTCTAATACATTTTTCTTTAAAAAGGTGAGAAAAATCATTTAATTTGGTGGTTCTCTAAACTTTTTTTTTTCACTTGTAGAAGAGATATTAAACTTTAATGGTAAAAAATGTGATCTATATTATTCCAAATTTAGTGTTTTTGTTACTCAAAACTATTTTGCATTATACATCAAACATGTTATATATCAAAGATAAAGTAAGGTTATCACAGGGCATTGACATATCTTAGGAGGATTTTTATTTTCTATCCCTTTATGAACAGTTGTCCATAAGACTTTCTGGTTTCTTACAATTTTGATTAATGCTCATTAATCTACACTTAAATCACAATCACTGCCAAACTTTTTTTTTTTTTTTTGGATGTTTAAAATGACTCTGACAAATTATAATTATCATAGCAACTAGATTTTTAATTATCATCGTATGATATAAAAATGCATCTGATTGCAGTCTAAGGGCATCATTTGATTGCTTAGTAAGAGAGAGAATAAATGTGTTAATTGCTGTAGACACTAGGAGATATTTTTGTTATTCAAGAAAAAGTGCATCGAAGTTGCAAGCTACTGTCATTCATAAAAGATGTTCGCACCCATCAGAAAGTGCTTGCAGAATTTAGATTTCTAGCTGAATTAAATAAGGTTGTTCATATGTCCACAAGAAGCTTTGTTCATACTAAAGAGCATAGCAAATCCAGGCCAGTAGTCTGCCATTTTATTGTCTCTTTGGCTGACACTTCCTGTCTCTCTCTCTCTCTCTCTCTCTCTCTGTCTCTCTCATCAAAGTGAGCATTCGGCCATCAAAGTGAACTTGATTCAGTCATGGTCTCTAAGCTTTGATAGATGGGAATTCTCTAGTCATTATTCTCTAAGTGGCAAATTCCTATATTGAAGAAGAGAGCAGTGCCAGATGATTTTTACATAGTGTGGTGTAGTTAGCTGGACAGGGGTTGTCCATCATTCCCTTAAATTGCTTGACTCTTAGGGGGTTATTGGCTAAAGTACAAATTGCTGTGTAAAGGCGAGAATTTGACATTCACAATAGACTGCTATTGTTGCAGTCGCAACTTCATTATGCGAATTTTGTCATCATCATGACTTTACTATGTGAATATTGTCGCGACTTTAAAATTGTCATGGTCATGGATTTTTTATGGGAATTCGCTATTTGCGAATTTGGCCATTGAATTCTCACTTTAGCCAATAACCCCCTTAATGAATAGGAGAATTACCTGTGCATGCACATGCGAAGTGGTGCGAAGTACTACGTAAGTCCACAACCATCACAAACATTCCAATTGGATGTAAATTCATTGCATCACAGAGTTTGTTGAATACATTTATATGGGTTAGTGGCAAATGAATGCTCGTTTGGATCTTTACGTGACTGTACAGAATTTCAAGGGAGCCCGAATGAATAAGGGAAGGGTGGATATGACTGGGAGGGATGGGAACAGGAAATGGGGTAAGGATGATGGGTAAGGTGTGGGGGTCAGACTCCATGCAGCAGAAGCATGAAGGAAGGAGAGAGAGAAGAAGTTCTCCACCTACCCTCCCCTTTTTATGAAGTTATGTAAGTCACAGCATGTGGGGTGGTGGTCCAGAGGAAGTTACTGAAGAATAAGGTAGAAGGAATATGCCCTAAGGAAATAGGGATCGATTGGGAATTAGGTTTGGCCAACGCAGGGCACGGGGTTCCTGTTTGGCAATTAGTTGTCCTATCGAGCCGGTGGTGGATGGCTGATAGGAGGTGCAGGGTGTTATTAAATTCAAAAAAAGTTTCTGGGACCATCTGCCAAATCATTAATAAATGCTGTGGCCTTTTCAACCCAAGGAATGGTGAAAGTGTCATTTGTTAAAGCTTAACTGTTCATCAAACCTTCACCAGTCATGAATAAGCTACTCTGTCTGCTGGTTGATCACACATAGAAGGCTTTTGGCCAACTCAGAACTTTAGCGTTATCCATAGGACTCCTATAGATTTTTATAATTTGGCCTAGTAACAATAAATATTATTTCTTTATTTACATTGAATACTTATTTTGGACTGGCTTCCCTAAAGCCTAATTAAACCTTCTCCAATTTAGTTTCTCACATTTATTCAAAATGACTTTTGTGACGGGTGACAATATATGTAGGGTATGTTGTGTACGTTTTTGTTTTTTTTTTGTTATGCATAGCTGCCCTGTGTATACCCAATCAATGGAAGTGAATTGTTTATGTCATATCTTATCTATTGTCAGGCTGGTTGAAGATCTTCATGTGTAAAAAAAAACAATATTATAAGAAAATGTTTTTCTCTGTATTACATTTCTGCAGAAATTTCACAGCGGGGTCTTGGATAGTCCAGAATTATCTTAGAATCGTAAATCAATATCCCATTAGAAATTACTCTTAAAACAGATGAGAACTCTTTTTAAAAAGAAGTTGTTGGTTTTTTTTCACAGTGTTCAGTTTCATGTGGTGGTGGAACTCAAAGAAGAGTTATCGAATGTATAAACACAGACAATAACAGTACTGTAAGTCAGGATCTTTGTCAAATGAAGAAGCCAAACCTTCCAGAAACTCAGGAATGTAATAAACAAGACTGTCCCAAATATTCAGAAGGTATGGAGCGTTATATTTATATGAAATGACCATATGGGTCCCTAATATCAAGATACCATTGTTTATACTGGAACGTTTCATTGCAATCAGTAATTTGCTTTGTTTTAGGACACATTTGCTATTGACTATCTTCTTGTGTTTTGATCCGTTTTGTTATATTTTAAAGCAGCGGTTCTCAACCTGGGGGTTGCAATCCCTTTTGGGGTTGAATGACAATTTGCCAGGGGTTGCCTAACACCCCTCGGGATTGTCACAGATCTCCAATACCCTTTATCCATGACAATATACATATGGGAATATTGTTGCGGTCACGACTTTGCTATGGTAATAGTGTTGCGGTTGTGACTTTAAAATTGTCATGGTCATGGGTAGAGGGTTGCAGCAATAAAGGGTTGAGAACCACTGTTCTAAAGTGTCACATCTAACCTAATGTATATAAGTTGGTGGTTTCTTAGTGTTAGGCTCCTATTAGGATCAACATTGCAGCATTGCAGGAAAATAGGCTGAACTGGATGGACTTGTGTCTTTTTTCAGCCTTATAAACTATGTTACTATGTTACTATGTTACTATTGCAATAGGCTCCAATTTTCCAGAATATAATGCAATAATGAAATAGTAAAGAAGAATAAATTAAAGAAGCTTAAAGTATCATAAATATTCAATTGTTAAATAATCCCAGTTTGTTGATAAGACATCTATAAAAGGCATTGCACTGCTTCTTATAACTGAAGAAATATTTCTTTCATAAAATTGGAAGATTATATACTATTTTCTACTTTGCACCAATCTCATTTCAAGTCGTGTACGGATAAGCTCCCCAAATCTGTACTGATGAGATCAGAGGTTTGCTTAAAGCACTGTAACTTGCAGCAAAGAATAAAAAACAAGTGTTTGTTTCAAGACAAAACAGGAAAAGTTTCTGGATAGATTGAGAAAGGGTTTAAATAGGCAATGGAAAGCTATTTTAGCCTTTTGGAGTCTCCAAACTTCCTAACATGCTCTTCCCCATACACTAAACCCCTGCAACCACTTCCTCAACACCTGCAACTCTCTCTTAGGGCCTTATGCACAAAGGCCAAATAGTCATGTGAAGCTCTGAAATTTGCATATGATCACCGTTTCCCGTGTTTGCTTATAAATATTACAAGAATACATCACTTTAAGTGCTAGTTTGCGGTTGACACAAGAGGTTGGAGGTCCCTTACCCCATAGAGCTTACAATTTAAGTGGGAGGAAGACTTGAATACACAGATAGGACAATAAGAGCTATAGAATTTGTTGAGACATAGATCAACAAATACAAATAAATAGATCAATAAATACAGATATTAAGCATGAATAAAGATAAAATAAAATCAGTGATAAGAATCAGTGCTAGTGCTCCGAAAGATAAGACTTCAATATAGAATATAGGATGCTGAAGAGACAACCTTGCTGGGATGCGCTGGGAAAAAAATGAGGA
>WMED01019226.1:0-12485 GCA_019650415.1 Pipa parva | reverse complement strand
CCGGCCGGCACAATGTAAAAAAAATGCTAGGGGCGCCCCCATGGGCAGGCGGCGCCCCTAGCATTTGCCTACTCCACCTAATGGCAGAGCCGGCACTGAGTCCAATAAAAAAGGTATCACCAAGTGATATATATATATATATATATATATATAAAACAGCTAATTTTGCCACTAAAAGACAAAATTTTACAACAGTGATGTTAATGTCCTCAGAGACATGGTACAGTTTGTTACATTACTTTTGCAGTATATAGTAGCAGCCACTCTGGAGACTTACTAGACCAGATATACTGCTTTCTGGCTAATAGTGCATGTGTTTGCATGCTAATACATCTAACACTTGTACACACTGAAGCCTTTGCTTGAAGGATGATATATTTATATTGTGCCAGCTGCAAAGCTAAGCGCAGCCCCTGGGTAAGAGAGAAAAAAACCTCACTTGTAGGGCCTCCCTTCTCTAATGTGACTCATCTTCTGTGGGGCAGCACATGTAGTGTCCTCATCTAACTGACAATGCTAGGATTGAAAGCTGGTGTGAGAACTGACAGAGAGGGCATTCTCACCCCCCTCCCTTAAAGCCAGAAGGGGGGAAGTGAGGAGAGCCTGTCAGTAGACTAGGAGGAGAAAGAGGGTGACAAAGGGGGGAGAGGCTAAGAAGCAAGGGTAAAGTGCACAAGGAATGGGAGAGATACATAGAGTGTACAGAAGATAAGTGACGGGGAGAGAGTTTGTATATGTGTAAGGAAGGTAAGTGACAGCCCATAAGTGAGATGTAATGGGATATCTGGAGCTATTAAACACTGCACTGGATAGTACAGGAAAGAGCAGTGGTGGGGAGTTAGGAAGATAGGCAGGAGAGATAGATGGCAGTGGAAGGGGTGTTTATTGAAAAGAAAACAAGTGCAGGGATTTCAGATGGGTGAGTCCATAGAATAAGTTTGCAGGTCTTTATGTATTGTAACTCTTTAGGTACCTTAGAGCAGCCAGTGTTTCTCTCCGTGGTGCCAATTATGCGGTGTTACAGAAATAATAGTTAACAAAGTTGCTATCCCGTGTGATAGATATAAGAATGGGAATTTAGAATTCCTTCTGGGCATAAATGCTAAAGGCAAAGGGGGTTGTTCTCTAAAGTCTGAACTCGACTGTCGAATTCTCATACAGCGGATTCCCATAGCAAATCCTTAACTGCGACAATATTTCCATGGTAAAGTCGCGACTGCTCCAATATTCTCATTATAAAGCCGTAAGTGTCATTAGCTGGCAAATTCACACCTTTACGCCACAATTCAGACTTTAGAGAATACCCACCTCAAAAATATCTGCTTTTTGGACTCACACTTGATCACACTATTTTTTTAGTAAAATGTTGCTAAAATACTAACAGGAACTCTGCATATTTAGACCAGCAAACCTTTAGAGATTGTCACTTTGACACATCAGGAATAGATTAGATTAGATATTTTATTGTCACTGGATAAGTAAAGCATACAAATCAGCGAGATTACATATGTCACAACAATTCAGAATAGCTGAATGGTTATGACAGTTGTGGTGAATAGATGCAAAGTAGTGGCTAAATACAGTCTGTGTAATGTCTCCATTTGTGTGAGAATTTGCAACATCAACAGAAGATAATGTTCTTTTCAGCCTAGACAAAGTTGGTAAAGTGCAAACTGTTGTGCTTCTATGGGACAATTTGGGCTTTGATAAATATGCCTCAATTTTAACAAATCATTTTTGTAGTAATTTATTTTCTTTCACTGCAAGTTTTTAACTTCTCTTGGCCTGGGATTTGTTTCTTCTGCAGAGTTTTTTTCCTATTGGTATTTGTCAAAATTGTAATTCAATTTGTTTAATTTTGATGAAACTGATTATCAATTCACTTATGTTGCCAAAACAGCTAATGTCTTTTTTAAAATCAATGACAAAATAATACAAAAAAAAATGGGGAAAATAACTGAAATGGGGAAAAACTGAGATTTTGTCACTTGGTAAACCTTATTTTATTAAAGTGCACCTGTCACCTCATACCTATAATACTAATTTAGGTTGTACTAATAAAATAAATATTTTGTAAATATATATGTATTAAAAAATGTACTTTTATACAGTGTTTCTCTGTCATCTTCCCTGTCAGCCTGCCTTTTCTTTCTGAGGAGGTTATTCACTAAGGTGCAAATTTGACTGTTGAACTCCAATTCCAATAGCAAATCTGTAACCGTGAAAATTTCCCCATTGTAAAGTTGCAACCGCGACAATTTTGAAAGTTGCAACTGCAACAATTTTCCATAGTAAAATCACAACTGCAACATTATTTTCATTATAAAGACACAATTGTGACAGTAGCAGTCTATTGAGATTGTCTTTAATTGGCGAATTCACACCTATAAGCAACAATTTGGACTTTAGTGAATAACCCCCCTGAGTCGGGTTGGGCACAGTTAAATGATGATTGACATTATAGCAACTACAGTCAGATCCCTTAAATTACAATCTAGCAGGGATCTGATTGGAGGAGCTATAATGTCAATCATTATTTATCCCCGCCCAACCCAACTCAGGAAAGAAATGCTGATAGAGAAAGATGACAGATAGAAACGCTGTATAAAGGTACATTTTAAAAAATACATATATATTTACAAAAACATTTATTTCATTACTACAACCTATATTAGTGTTGGTTTTGAGGTGACAGGTGCACTTTAAGGACTGAGCAGAAAATAATTGTGCTTTTTAGTGTTAGCAAATATGTGCTAAAATAGAAAATCTTAGCATACTTAATTTAGTGAAACAATGAGAATGTTAGGAAATGCTGGTTCTATATACTTAGGGGGAAATTCACAACAACAACTGAAAAAATGCATTTCTGCTTTAACTCATAGCAACATTTTACTATTGTAAATGATTACATTTGTTCAACTGGTAAAAGGTACCATATTAGTACACGTTTCATTAGCATTGTAAAGCTATGATAATTTTTATATAGGGAAAACATTTCTTTCTTTTTGCTGTCCTTACTGAGAAAAGGGATGTTATTTTATGCACACTGACACATTTAGCAATAACACACAGTCGAGGTAAATTGTAAAGGGAAGTGAGTTAAATAATAGCTAGAAGAATGAGAAAATGTGCGAATGTAGAATGAATCATGTCTGCCATAATGCTTTGCTGTTACAACAAAGGGGATTCCACGTCTGCTAAACAATTATCACACTACACTTTTTCATTACAAGGGATGTCCTCGCTATAACAGTAGAGTGTCCTCTTCTTTGGGCACCGTCACACTCAGAATTTAGCTGTTAAAGTGAATTTGATTCACTAGGATCACTAAGCTCCGATGGTCACAAATTCTCTAGTCTTTATTCACTAAGCATCAGATTCTCGTAGGGAAGGAGCGAACAGTGTTGGATGCTGTTTCCTGAGTAGTGCAGCATAGTCAGTCAGACAGTAGGAGCCCTGCCATCAACCCCCTAAAATTGGTGAATTGAAAACAGTGTGCCTTGAGAAAATTCACAACTTCTACAGTTTGGAAGCTTGATGAATAGGTGAATTACCTGTGCACACACAGAAAGTAGTGTGAAATTCACAACCATCTGGACCGTCTTGCGATTTCACCACAATGTGGGGTTTGCTGAATAGCCAAATATTTGAAAGTGGCAAATGAATGCAAGTTCAGACCTTTACATGACTGTTTGACCTTTCATAAATAAGCCCATGTACAGTGTTGCCAAATAATAATGCTTCTGTCTGATTCACAGTCCTCTTAAATTAATACATTTTCAATTATTAATAGGAAATATCCAGTGCTTTTTTTGTAAAAAAAAAAAATTTTCCGGTACACATTAATTAATTTCTCATTATTTCTAATGCATTTCTTTGTAACTCCAACATTAAAGTGTAAGTAATTAAAGACTGTCAGAGATTTTCCGGTACGACGTACCGGCGCGTACCATCACAAAAAAACCCCTGGAAATATCTATTTAATCCATGACTTTTGTTATCATTCCACATCCTTTTATATATTTCTCACCTACATCTCACCTGTTTTTTTTTTATTAAAAACACTTAAAGGGCCTTATTGACTAAAGACCAAATAGTTATTTATAGCTCTAAATTCGCATCTATACGCCAGTTCCCCATGCTCGGTTATTGAACAAACTCTGGGATGTGGCAGATAGAGCGACTACAATAGTTGCAATCTTACTGAGCACTCAAATTAATGCGAAGTGAATCTCTCCATTAGTCGCTGAGGCCCTTAGTCACATTTTGCACTTCACTATGTTACCCTTTTTCCAGTTTTGCCCCCACTTTAATTTCACCTTCATCTTTTTTAATCTTTTCAGTTTTTTTTTCTCCTTATTTATGTTAAAATGGTTCGCTCCCCCCATGTACTGACTGCACAGGATCCAGTGTTACCACTGATAGGGTCTGCTTTACTGCCTCACAGAGCTGCTGCTGCTTTTTACCCTTGTAAATGTCTGAATAGCTTCTGCCTAGTAAACACATACTCATGCAGATTGTCCTATTTTCCCATCTCACTTTGCTTTATTTCCTTACTGTATGTTGCAGCTTCAGGATTAGATTCCCCAATCAGCAAGCCGACGACAGCTAAGGAAATTGTACAGGAAGCTATACAATGCCATTTCCCTTTTATTTTGAATAAGATTGGCAGTATCAGAGAATATGGTGATGTCATATTTTCAACATTGATTGACTCATGTTTACAGTAATTGACTCATATTATAAGTAAAAATGTAAATATATTTCATGTGACTGTTTGCATGCCATAAAAGCTGGATCGAGTAAGTTATCTACTGCTAGTATAATGAAAGTTATAGTATGTATGGTGCCCCTTTATTGTAATAAAATCTATCTTCGCTATTAATTTGAAAGAATTCCTGTAGTACTTTTATATAAGCCTACATACTGTATAGATACATATGGGAGTGAACTATCCCAGAACAGATTATAGTGTATGTTAACAGCATTCAGTGGGCTGGATTCCTGCAGTATTGTGGGAGTTGTAGGAGGGTGGAATTCACCTAAGCATTACATAAGTATAAAAAAATTACAAACTAATTTATTACAGTTATATAAAAAAGCCAAGAATTATGCTAAATTTAGCGCTGACTTAACAAAATTGTAACATATCAGAGCCTTCCTGCTTAATGCTACTGCATGATATACCTTTGAACATTCAGATATAAAAGTTACTGCTTCTACAATACATACCGTATAAAGAGAGAGTTGTAGGTACACAGAGTATTAAAGGGGGACTACAGTGGTAAACCATACTTACCTGATCAATCTAGGGTACTGCTGCTAGATCAGTTATTCATCTGACAATCCTCACGTAGACCCACCCATCAGATTGGGCAAAACTAGATGACTGCACATGCCCAAATGTTTACCTAGTGAAGCTGACTACCATGTAGTGTGAGCGTTTCGGAATAAATAGTCAAAACCTTAACAGCCCTATAGAAACACAGATGTGTGTATTTCAGTCAAGACTGAGCAGTGTTTTAGTAGAAAGCAGTGGTTGCAGCGGGTGAACTCAGTTTAATAAAATCAGCCACTTTAGGCTAATTTTTACATAACTCATGATCTCACAAAATGTTCTTGATGTGGCTACACCTCACAGCAGAAAAAAACGGAGGGGGGACAGGGAGATCAACAATTCACATGACATATACAGCTCACTGAATGAGATTCTGCGGATTGTGTAGCAGAAAAGAATGTCATCCTACTTGCCTTGAATGAAAAATTCCAAATCCCCATTTTTATTACAGAATTATTGCATTTCAGACTGGTATCAAAAGCAGTAGCGTGTTGCACCATGTTAGCCATAGATAAAAGCTGCAACAAGTAGAATGTACATGATACCTTTTATTGGCTAACTAAATAGATTGCAAATGGAAGCTTTATATACTACTTAGGTCTCTTTGTCAGGCATGGTTTGGAACTGAAAACTAAACAGTCACAATTTCATACAGAAACTGGTACAGAACAACAAAATGTTATCAGTTTTACATCATTGTAAACTAAAAAGTCAGAGGATGGTATCAACTTCCCTTCATCGGGTGTGCATGCCACTTCACAAGACTGCAAGTTAAGGCTGGGTTCATGTTAGTTGATTTTCCGCTGAGTTGGAAAAACAGTACCCATTGTTTCATGTGGGATAATCCACACAGGCTATTGTGTTTTGTACCATAGACCAATGGTTGGCAAAGTTGTTTGAGGAGGGAGCCATTTCACTCTCTCTTCCAGCGGCGACAACTATCTTGTGAGCTGCTGGAGGAGAGAGGTGTGACAATCGGAAGAGACATCAGCGGTCTTGGGCGGGGCTTCAGCAGTGCGCTCCAAGCCACAACAAGGTGGCTAAAGAGCCACACTTTGCTGACCACTGCCATAGACAATAATGAACCTAATTAAAAAAAACTCAGCTGAAAATCAGCTAGTGTGAACCCAGCCTAAAAGGGTTGCTGATGTCATATTTAATCAATACATTAGTCTCCAATCTTTAGTGTTTTTGTATTCTGTACCTTTC
Organism: Pipa parva; assembly: GCA_019650415.1. Taxonomy (NCBI): domain Eukaryota; kingdom Metazoa; phylum Chordata; class Amphibia; order Anura; family Pipidae; genus Pipa; species Pipa parva. Next base: position 5,938 of record WMED01019226.1, on the reverse strand, counting down.
CAGAATAGAAGAGACTGGAAAGGGCCTAAGCAGAAAGATAAGTAATAAAAATAACAATCATTGCAACCATGCTATTTTTGGGGCAATGAAGCACCCCAAGCAACTCCTTAATGACTTACCTGAAAACATCTAGTGCAGCTATAGACTATATGGGCTTAAATTACTTTTAACTAACATCTTATTTTCACACAAAAAACAGTGTAATATAAAATAACCACTCTAATTCCATGTCTTGGATCATGAATGAGCACAACAACTGGATAAGCTGTGATCTTTGTACCAGAGTTCTGTGTTTCCCTATCAAGACAGGTGTGCATTTATCTGTTGCATTCATTACCTGGCACACCTATGCTGGCAGGAATACAAAAGGACTTCCTGTGGGAAGTATACACATAAAGGAGGCTGGTGTTTGTGTCTCAGCGGCTAATGCATTCCCAGATTGGGTCATTTTAACTAGAGCGTGGATAAAACTGTCTAGTTAGAACAATACATGGGTCCAGTGCAGGTAAGGAACACATCATACAGACATTTGATTGTAAAACAAGCTAATAGCATCAATGTTTGAGAAAATGTGAGTACAGCACAAATATTACAGGCTGGCATTTGGTGCATTTCTGTACAACATCCTGAAATAGAGAATCGTTGGCAGCCACTTCCTTTCTTGGAGATTTGAAGCTATTCTGTAAATTTCCAATCTCCATTACAAGGTCCTACATATTCTAACCAACACCATCACTGCATGGAAATAGGCAGAGTGCAGTTTAACTGTTTCCTGTTTTATTTGGAACACCTGCCAGTGGCAAGTTTTCTCAGAATTCTTCTATATCTCTGGCTGAATGTCTGCTCAGCATTCCTGGTAGATTTGCACTCAGTTCTATTGTACTATTGTAAGCAGAGAGTTATTTATTTGCTTTATATTTTGTTCTTGAATATACTGAACTTCTGTCCTCCATGTCAAGACTAGGCAACTAGTGTTAGAATAAGTTAAATATTTTAAAGAAGCTAGTCTTTTATTAACCTCTCCAGTACCAACATTTCCTGCAATTAACCCTCTGCCTGCAAGCGACATCTGGCAATATGATTGAATTCCCTGCTTGTTCAGGGCTGCAGAGCCATGGATATGTACTAGGTTCATGTACAATCAAACAAAGTTTTCAGAATATGTTTTTATATTAGACAAAAAAAAACCAACCCTTTATTGCAGAATTTTTATCCATTAGAATTAATATACATATTTGGACTTTTTTTCAACTTGCAGAAACTACAAAAACTGTATGTGATATGGTAATAAAAAAGAGATCTATGAGTATTATATTATAGGTTTGAGACCTAGACTTGCCCCCTTGATCAGGAGAAGCTCTATAAATGTGTATAATGTGTCTTTCATGTTTATACACTTTGTTATAAATATATGTATAATACTTACAAATCTTATTTTCACCATATTTTTGTTCTTTCTTTGGAGAAATCCACTAAACTAAACTAAAGTAAAAACAAAACTAAAAACCCACAAGGTTGTTTTGACTGATTTATTTGAGTACACTGTTTATGAGCGGAGATTTGAACGGAGTGTAATTTGCTGAAAGTAATGTGAAATTCTAAAATTATATGAAGCAGACATGAAAACGTTGGTAAAAAATGGTGAAATGCAACAAATATTAATACAAATGTTACACTCCTTTAAAAAAAAATGCCCTTTTTTCTGGTGAATTAAAATATCTTCGGATTCAGAGAAAAAGATAGTTCTTTGCACGATAAATTATAGCCTCTAAGGTTCTGTGTACATAGTAGTCATGTAAAACCGGTTTCATCGGATGTGCTTGTAACTAGGGATATGCACTGAGGGGGGTTATTCACTAAGGTGCGAATTCGACTATCGAATTGTCAAACAGCGGATTTCCATAGCAAATCCACAACAATTTATTCATTGTAAAGTCATGACAAATTTTTAAAGTTAAGATTGTGACAATTTTCCTACAATAAAGTTGCGACTGCGACAATATTCTCACTATAAAGACGCAACTGCGACAGTAACAGCCTATTGTTACTATCTTTATCTGGCGAATTCACACCTATACGCAACAATTCGGACTTTAGTGAATAACCCCCTGAGACTACTGGCTTGTAATAGGGTTATGTTTAACTGATATGTAAGCATAAGCAGTTAGCATAATGATATCTATAGGCTTTCATATCCTAAGGTAATGCTTTCATTGCATAATTAACCTGCTAAATTATAACTCTGTGTAAACGGTTTTTACACTTCCAAATATTAATTTTGTTGCTGGCCACATAGGTTATCTGATTTTCCAATGGTTTAAATAAGAATTTAAATGTGCAATAAAATACTGGTGTACAGTTTAGTCTGGAAAGAGTGAAAAAAACTGCCTTAGATATAACCCACCTAGCATAGTTAAATGTTTCTCAGCAGTATAAGACAGTCTGCTCCTGACTCTAGATATGACCTCTTCCCTAAAATACTGGTGTCATAGGCACAGGTTTGAACAGAGCATATGACAAATAACTGACACTACTCTATTCAGAAGCATGTGTGGGTGGCAGGGAAGCTGTTTTTGACTGCCAGTACATATAGCACACAGAATAAATAATTGGTAGAGGAAAGCAGCTTGGTCCTTCCTAGCCAAAACCAGGGTGCCAGAGGGTAGGGAGCATAGGTCCCAAGACGGAATCTGCATACCTCCCAAGTGTCCTGATTCCATGGGACAATTCGGTTTTTCAGGTCCTGCCTCCATTAAAGTGCACCTGTCACCTCAAAACTAATACTAATTTAGGCTCTACTAATAAATTAACATTTTTGTAAATATATATGAATTTTAAATAAATGTGCCTTTATACAGCGTTTCTCTCTGTCCGGTCTTTCTGGCATTGGGTTGGGCGGGGCTAAATGATGATTGACATTATAGCTCCTTCAATCAGATCCCTACTAGATTGTGGTTTAAGGGATCTGATTGGAGGAGCTATAATGTCAATCATCATTTATCCCCACCCAACCAAACTCAGGAGAGAAAAGGCAGGCTGACAGGGAAGATGACAGAGAGAAACGCTGTATAAAGGTACATTTTTTTAAATACATATATATTTACAAAAACATTTATTTCATTAGTACAACCTATTTTAGTATTAGAGTATTAGAGTTTTGAGGTGACAGGTGCACTTTAAGGAGCTAGAAGGCGTTGCAGAAACATCACTTCCAGGGAGTTTTTGTTCTGTCCCGCAGTTCCCCCCTGAAAACTTGTGAGGTCTTGGTCTATTGGACCCCCTCCTCTTCCCCTTCCTCCAATTTCCCAGTAGGGTAGGATGGAATAAGTGAAATAAAAATCCTATGGACCCCATACCTCCTCCTTCTGTAAGGAGATTTGTACATGTAAATAAGTTTCTGTATATTAAAAGTGTGTGAGTATATTTGTGCCAGAAGTTTTGTTTATGTATGTAAATGTATTTGGCTCACTGCTGTATAAGGATATCCCACTACAATTTACTGGCTGCTGTTTCTTAGAGAATACCTTGGAAAAGTCATCCTTCAAACATGAATGTGTCAGCGTGACCTGCATCTCTTACTGTGTGTTGTATTATGGGAAACCTTAGCTAATTCATTGTTTTCATCTCCTTGTTTGTACAGTACTTTCACTTATACTTCACATATATGCACTGCTGCTTTACAAAACTCAGACAGTATACAGACTAGTTATCGCTGGAGAAACAGCCTATTTTTATCAATATCACTGTTTCCATCTATTGAAGAAGTTTTTAGAGCAAATTTTATCACCCAAAAGTGTTTGCCTGCCCGAGGCTAGCGTAAACTATTATTCCCTATATTAATGTTTGTCCTGTCACAGCCACAGTCGTAAACGTTTCCCCTTGAAAGAAAACTATAGATCTGTCACTGTAACGGAAGATGACTCTAACACTGCAAAGTGTGCCACTTTCCGCTCAGCGATATTTATCGAGAACGATTTTTACAGTCGACCCGACATAAATCAATGGAACTGGAAAATACAGAGAATTGAAAATTAACAGTGAAATCTGGTAAAATGTTACAGTTTCTCCTTCTCTACTTGGAAGTCAGATTATCATGGTATTTATCACTGAATGAGTTACCATTCCCAGCTTTAGAAAGGGAGAGCAGTGAACTGTGTGATGACTGCATAATCTTTTTAATAAACTGTCTGTACTTAGCATTAACCCATTAAGTACCAGTACTAATGGGAACACTGCGCTGCTTTAGAAAATGCTGTTTGTGCCATTAAACCAATTTTGTGAAATCTCTCCATAACCTTGAAGGAGAACTAAAGGTGGAAATAAAGACTAGTCATCTAAAACAATACCTTATACTAAGCTGAAAAATCTCAATGACAGCTTCAATTGTGCTGTTATATCCCTGCATGGAGGCAGATTTTATAGCGCTTATGATGGTACAGGAGCCAGCATGAAGCGCTACCCACTTATGCAAAAGAGCGTACACATCATCACGCTCAGGTACTTCTTTTTTCTTGCCAGTGAGGGGGCACAATGAGCGGGATGACTTGTAATGCTCTTTGCACCGCCAATTTCATTAAGTGGGTGGAGTTTCATGCTGGCTCCTGTACTATCGCAAGCGCTATGACATTGCCTCCATTCAGGGACATGACAGCACAGTTCAAGCTGTCATTGAGATGTTTCAGCTTAGTATAAGATATTGTTTTAAACCTGTGGTTCTCAATCTACCTTTAGCTGCGACACCCCCGCGATGACATCATCATGGCGAATATTGCCAAATGTAAGTGTGTATGTTGGCAGACCACCTGTAAAGTAATAGAGGAGTGGTGTGTTCCAATGGTCGTAGGTGACCCCTGTGAAAGCGTTGTTTGACCCCCAAAGGAGTCATGAGGCACAGGTTTAAAACTGCTGTTTTAGATGGCTACTTTCTATTTCCACCTTTAGTTCTCCTTGAAGGTATCATCCATTGTGAACATTTATTTATTTATTTTTACAAATATACTTAACAAATACAGAAACAGAGAATTACATTTTTTTCTGTTTGAGGAGGGTAACGGTGGCCTGTTTTTCCCAGGCAAGTTTTGATTTACTGAGAAAGGTAAAAATATAACCAAAATATACAAAAAGATAACATATTCTCAATTATGTTTGATTGTGTGTTATGAATACCATACTGACTGTTTTGTAGCTGAGCTGCTTTTAATTAGGGGCAATGGGAGAGAGAGCAGGGGTCCAATAACAAATAAAAAACATGTCTGCAACCATAAAATAGGAAACAAAACACAAAGCAATACAAGTGCAATGTAGGAAAGACTGAAATTATAAACCAAATGGTACTTTTTTCTGGTATCCTTTAATGCCCTACTATAACAAACTCATTTCTCCCATAAAATATACAACGGAATCGCACAGAAGGCACTAACAAATGCTAGTAGCTAGTAGACTGTCCTATTCTTTCAGAGCTTACTCAGTTTATCCAGCTCCGCACACACAGAGAATACTCCTGTCATTGTGTATATAGAAACAGAACTTGTACGCATGCACAAATAAACCCCCTTTATAACACAAAAACAAATGTGCCAAGGTATTCACATGTATATGTCAGTCCTATTCAGGAGAAAAGCTTGTGATTTTGTTTTAGGAATTTGTAATATTGTTTTAAAACTTGTTGGAGCCTGTAGGTCTCTAAAGAGTTGCACTTTTCTAACTAGTTTGTCTTATAGCATTTGCTTGGAGCAAAACTAGCAAAATGTGGGGGGAGAGTCAGTCTCACAATGAGGCAGTTGGATCTGCTACTCCCTTTTACTGATATTTTCCCCTTACATTGGGTTTTAATTAAACAGAGATGACATTACTGTATACTTCTATTTATTATGCACAAATACATTGGGGCATATTTACTAAAGTCGAATTGGATATCCCAACAAAATCGAATTCAGTT